>JAADXE010000159.1:0-45317 GCA_023337545.1 Pythium coloratum
AGCTCACGGTGGCGTTACGCTGTTGTACGTGAACGAAGTCACCAAGTCGAACCCACTGCGAGCGCGCGTCACAGCCGTCCAACTGAGCGGCTACCGCATTGCTGCTGAAGCCATTGAGATCGCGAATTCATGAGTACATTAAATTCACATCTGAGTACGAATATGAATGCATTTGGACTATTACTCACTCGTGGGTTCTATTAGTATCGTTCGCCGAGCTGCTCCTGGGTCACGGTCTCATCAGTGTTTTCAGCGATGACCTTGAGCGCCATCATATCGTCGTTCACGTCGCAGACTGTGGAGATGCGGTCCAGCAAAAAATCCATGGCGACGACGTAGGAGAACGTCGCGGGCATGGCGCTTACGCCGAAGATGGTCGTGTAGATGGTCGTGATCGTCACGAGTCCGGACGCTGGGATCGGAGGCGTACCAGCACACGACAGCAGACACAGCACGTAGATACCAATAATACGGAGAATCGTGAGTTCATCGCCGTTGCCCGAGGACTCGGCGATGAACACCACAGCGATCGGGAAGTAGAAGCCGACGGCACTGACGTTGGAAGTCACGCCAATAGAGATCACAAAGTTGGCCAGCGACTGCGAACACACCTTGGCCTTGCGGATACACGTGAGCGTGACTGGCGCCGTCGCGAGCGAGGACGAGCACGCGAAGGCGAACACGTACGCACGCACCATCTTGGCCATGTGGTTGTACGGGTTGCAACGCGTCATGAGGAACACGATGGCTGGGAACAGCACGAGCGTCTGGAGCACAGCGGCCGCAAACACCGCGAGCACGTACACGTACACGTTGCCGAGCTGACGCAGCGATTCCTGGTTGGTCGCGAACGAGCCAGCGATGATCGAGATCACAGCGACGGGAGAGAGCCAAATGATCCATTCCATGGCCAGGAAGAACGTGTTGCGGAGCTGCAGAAGCACGAGGTACAGGTAGTTGGTGCGACGCGTCTTGGTGAAGTAGCTGCGGCCGGCGATCGAGCCGAGCACCATGGAGAACGTGATGATCGACAGCGTCTCGGCGTTGGCCAGCGACGACACGATGTTGTTGCTGACGATCGGCGTGATCATCGACATGAGCTGGTCACTCAGGTTCAGCGACGCCAGCACCGACTTGGTGTTCTTGGCGAACACGTCGTTGACATCAATGACGACGAAAGCTGCCTCGGTGATCAAGGCCGTGTCGCTACCGGTACAACTGATCGAGCTGTTGGCCATCATCGTTGCCGAGAGACCGTTCACACACGTGAAGCCGATCGAGTTGAGAGTCGTCGCCGTGTAGTCGCGGTCAAGACGGAAGAACGGACGGAACAGCAGCGCCAAGGCCGTTCCCATGGTCGTCGTGCAGATCCAGAAGACGAAGAAGATCTTGGCCGTCTGCATGCCGACAACGGAGACCTTGCCCACGAACACGATGTCACCGATAGCGACAGCGACTGAGGTGAACACGTACGGCACGACGAGACACTTCAGCGCACGCAGGAAGAGATCACCAGGGAGGCTGACCCACTGGGCCACGAGAGAAGAGGCCTTGAGCTGACTGAGCACGACACCCAACGCGACTCCGAGCGCGACACCGATGAGGATGAACGTGACCGAGATCTTGAGACCACTGCTCGTACCGGCGTATCGGTTGGCGGCGTTCGCGCCATCCAAGTCGGTCTCACCATCCGACGACGCGACGTCCGAGCCACGAAGAATCGGGTAGCTATCACCGGCGGCATCGACCGCTGTGTTGGCTGGTCCACTGCGCTGGGTCGTGAAGTTGGTGCGAGGGCTGCTGTTGTACGTGGCGATGCTGGGCTTGCCGGCGCTTCCGTTCTGGGTCAGGAAGTTCGTGCGGGGAAGGCCTTGGTTCGTCGTGAAATCCGTACGAGGCTCTTCACGGGTCGTGAAGTTGGTTCGTGGAGACGCACGGGCAGACGTGAAGTCGGTACGTGGCGACGGACGGGCAGACGTGAAGTCAGTACGCGGCGAGGCGCGCGCACCGTACGTCGTGGTGAAGTCGGTGCGCGGCTCGGATCCCTGCGACGACGGGATCGACCCGCGATTGCCGTAGCGCTGGCCCGGCGGCGCGCGGAACGGAGCCGGATGCGGCAGACCGTGGTCGTTGTACAGCGTACGCTGTTGCTCTTCGTCCAGAAGCACCACGCCGGCCATGGTGGTTGTTCGTTGCTTCGAGTTTCGAGAATGACTCCGTTCTTGAGCTCATCACTTCACGGAGAGAACGGTGTGCTGTCCAACACGCCCGGCTCGGCTGCGTGCTGGCCGAGCCCTCGCATTGACGGCGAGCCTGCCTGCCTGGGTCAAGCTGAATACAGCGTACACTATGGCAGCGTTCCGAGTTGAACACACCCACTCAACCAAGCTGGAGTCTGGCCAGATTGTGTGTGACGCGGCGCAAGAGCAACAACGGATCGCGAGAGACCGTGCTCGACAAGCATGGCCGAGGCAGCTGGACTGCTCCGGCTCTTCAAGGTCTTGGGCCAATTGCGAGGCAATCGCTGTGTCAAACCAGCAAATTCGCCAACAAAGTGACCTTGTCACGTGTGCAGCCACATGGCTTCCACGTCGCAGAGACAGACAGCAGGATCTTCACGAGGGCACGATCCCAAAGAAGCGGATGCGCTGGTTCAACAGCCACGTGTGATTGGCCATTCAGGCTGAAATGACCGAATTTCAGTCATTTGTGACGGTGATGAGTGAGAGATGGAGAGAGAGGGGGTCGGAAGAGAAAAAAGAAAAAGGCAAATTGCGGAGACCGTCGCCGGTTTAACTTGATGTTTGTATGCTGAGAATAGAAATCCGAAGGATCCATCCCACAGTATCTGATATCCGTGGGCGTGAGGAGCCACGCTGGACTCTGGATCTGCAATGTGGGATTTCTGGGTCCGTTCAGAGTCTTCCAGAGTCTGGAATCCACACGACCGACTCGACGCACGCGGAGTTGGACAATAATTATTGTGCCAACACTTTGATGCCGCTTGTGTTCATCACGATCTCGCCAAGAACTTTATGGTCTTCCTGGCCTTGAGCTTGGTCTCCCCTATGGTGGTATGGTGGGAGTCCCAGTTGGAATTCACGCGCGCAGCAGTTGACGTCCAGTTGCGATCGGGCGGACGGGTCCATTACCGCAAGCGCGTGTGAGTGAGTGCGTGAGAGAGAGCGCCGACTCAACAATGATGGCCGTCAACTTTCGCGCTTACCTTCTGGCTGGCGGTCTCACCTGCTGCACGCGCGTGGAATCTATCACGACGGCCTGCAATCACGCGTCATCGGTTGATTTTGATTCGATTTGCGCCGATTTTGATTGTGGATGACAGTCGCTGGGGCTGTGAACTCGAAGTCGGTTTGCAGATTGGAAATTGTGGCTCGTTGCTGGCGCATGGGTCAGTCGCGATGACTGGATACAACGAGTCGATTCGGCACCGCGGTTGAAGAATGGAGTGCTGACAAGGTTTGCTCACGCGATAGTCCGCAAAACTCCAGTCCAATACAGTGTACGATTACAATGATGAATACATATTACCTTTACTTACATTCTCTCTGGAGGCGACGAGAGGAGAGGAGCGTTGTGTGTCTGTCGTCCGCACGCCTCCTTGCTTGCTTCCATTCACCCATCAAAACCGCTCGCCGAGGTGGTCCTGGGCCACGGTCTCATCCGTGGTTTCCGAGATGATCTTGAGTGCCATGAGGTCGTCGTTGACGTTGCAGGTCGTGGAGATGCGGTCGGCGATGAAATCAAAAGCCACGACGTACGCGAAGGTGGATGGGATCTCGCCAAACAGAGTCGTGTACGCGGTGGAGATCACGACGAGACCGGAGGCTGGGATCGGCGGCGTACCAGAGCAGGCAAGCAGCGAAAGCACGAAGATGCCGACGATACGAAGCACGGTGAGCTGGTCGCCGTTACCAGAGGACTCGGCCATGAACACGAGCGCGATCGGCATGTAGAAGCCCATGCCACTGATGTTGGAGACGGCTCCGATCGAGATCACGAAGTTGGCCACGGACTGGGAACACACCTTGGCCTTCTTGATGGACGACAGTGTGACGGGCATTGTCGCGAGAGACGACGAGCACGCGAACGCGAACATGTACGCGCGAACCATTTGCTTCATGTGGCTGTACGGGTTGCAACGCGTGAGCAGGAACACGATCAACGGGTACAGCATGAGAACCTGAAGCAGTCCTGCCGCAATGACAGCCAGCAAGTACGGGTACACCTGACTGAAGACGTCGAAGGCCTCCTGGTTGGTTGCGAACGAGCCGGCGATGATGGAGATCACGGCTACCGGAGAAAGCCAAATTGTCCATTCCATGAGCAAGAAGAACGTGTTGCGGAGCTGGAGCAGGACCAAGTACAAGTAGTTGGTGCGTCGCGTCTTGGTGAAGAAATTCTGGCCGGCGATCGAGCCGAGCACCATGGAGAACGTGATGACCGAGAGAAGCTGTCCGTCCGCGAGAGACTCGACGATGTTGCCACTCACGATGGGCGTGATCATCTGCATGATCTGGTCGCTGATGCTCAGCTGCTCGACCACGTCGTCCGTGTTCTTCTTGTACACATCGTTCACGTCGGTCACGACGAAGGACGCGTCACGGCCCACGATCGTCGAGTTGGTCGAGCAGGCGATGCTTCCGTTGGTCTGGGTCGACAGCAGCATGTTGTTGGCACAAGTGAAGCCGATCGAGTTGGCCGGGATCGCGGCGTTCTCACTCGAGACACGGAAGAACGGACGGAAGATGAGCGCGACCGCGACACCCAAGACCACGGTGCTGAGCCAGAAGATGAAGAAGATCTTGGCGGTCTGCAGGCCAATAACGGAGACCTTGCCCACGAACACGATATCTCCAACGGCGACAGCGACCGAGCAGAACACGTACGGCACGACGAGACACTTGAGAGCTCGCAGGAAGAGATCACCTGGAAGACTCACCCACTGGGCCACGAGACTCGAGGCATTGAGCTGACTGAGCACGATACCGAAGCCCAAGCCAATCACGACACCCGCCATGATGAACCGAACCGAGATCTTCAGGCCACTGCTCGTACCGGCGTACTGGGCAGCGGAGTTGTGGTCACTGGGCGTGCCCGTGGAGGACTCTCGGATGTCATCGTCTCGCAGGATCGGGTAGCTGTCGACTCGCTCGTTGTTGTCGAAGCGGCCACCGCCAAAGGTCGACAGGTCTCCGGTCGCGATAGCAGTTCCGCTGCTGCTGTTGGTCGAGATACTCGGCTTACCTGTACTGCTGGTCGTCGCAGCTTGTCCTCGAGACGTAAAGTCTGTTCGCGGAAGCCCCTGGTCGCCACTCGTGAAGTCCGTGCGTGGAGGTGGACGCGTGAGTCCTGTGAAGTCTGTTCGCGGCTCGCGTGCTGGAGGAGGCCGCGCACGCTGGAAGTTCTGAGTATCCAACGCGAAGCCCGACTGGATACGCGTGTGGTTCTGGGCTAGCTCCTGCTGCTGCCGTTCGTACAGCGAACGCTGTTGGTCCTCGTCCAGCAAAACCAGTCCGCTCATGGTTGATTTGTTACGACGAGATGAAAACCGGGCTGGAAAGCCAGGAGAGTTCTACTGCTCGTCCGCGTGGAGAAAACGAGAATGAGCTCACGGTCAAGTCGCCCCCAAGGCTTCAAGGCTTCAAGGCTTCCGGGGGAGGGTCGCACTGCGACTCGCAGGCTGTTCCTGTTTCAACCAAGCTGTTGGAGTCTCCAGACGGGGATCAGTTTCAGCCATGGGGTTCCCATGCCTTCAAACACCCGTGTGGGTTGGGAACTCGCGGCTGATACTGCGTGGACAGACGCAACAGAACTTCGTGCAGAGCTTGCGAACTGAACTGTGCGGCGGATGCGTGCGAGATGCCAAAGCGAGATGCAACAGCGGCACACTTTGAGATAGCATACAAACCTCAAGTGAATGCCAGGTTCCTCGGTGTATCCTGGGGCTGTCGTCTCCAGATTCTCCAAGCGATTAGACGACTCGCTCACTCACGCTGTGTACCTATACCACTCTCAAGTCTCCACGAGGCTGGCCATCTCCACAAATTATCCATCATTTTCTACGTACAGCCCAGGATTGGCGAGCGCATCCGTCCTTGTGGACACCAGCCGTCGTCACGGGCAGAAAGCTTTCGATCACTCTCCCAAAATGTTAAACTCCACGGATCAGCAGACTGTCGAATGCTGATTCCATACTATTCTTACTGCTGTGTACTCGCTTTGCTGCATCTTGTCATCTGGAAGAGGGCAGCCATCTCCCTCCAGCACACGCTGGCAGTCGACCCCGCATAAACATTGGTAGAGGAGACCTCTGCCGTATTCACAGGATAGGAATGTTGGGGATTTTTTTTGGTTTTGTTGAGACCAACCCTGCCTTCCCTCGAAATCCATCATCCTTGTACGTATGTACGCAACCTGCTGTCGGCAGCTAATGGATAGAGGTCTGGTTCTTTGTTCTCTTTGTGATGTTTTGTGGACTTCTGTTCTCAACCGTGTGATCTTTTTTGCACAACTGAACACGAGGCAACGACTGACATGTGAGACCGAAGAATGGAATGGGAAAACAGAAAAGTGATCGCTTGCAAAATTGACAGGACGGACAAAGGGAACGCGGTGGGTTTGGCTTGTCAAGAGAGCACGCGCAGAGCACCGTATATTGTGCTGGCTGGCTCAGTGTGTAGTTGGACGCAAACAGTGCGGTAAGGCTTATAGGTAATACTCCGAACTGTAGTACTGTAAGGCTTATCGGAGGCTGCGGCAAACTGGAGGGAGACCCTCGTCAGGATTCCAGGCTGGAGTACTATATAGTACTATATAGTACTCCAGCCTGGAATCCTGGCGAGGACTATATAGTATTGCCGAAATCATCCAATTTGTCCAAATCGTTCGCTTCCTCGCCCTTATAAGCGATAAATAAGCGAAGTAGCCCCTAAATAGGAAATAAACCGACAGGATAACCCCCGTTTATATGTCGACTCTGATCTGTACTCCCATTTATTTGGGTCTAGATAGGGGTGAACGAGTGGTCTGAGAGTGGATTTGCCATCGATTTGAAACGGAACGCCGGGGGTCTAGGCGGCGATTCGAGTCAAATTCGAGCCTATTGAGCATTGAAATGCGCTGTGAGCTCGCGATGAAAGTCGGCGTGGTCACCAAGACCAGCCGCACCAGCGTGCCAGTTCCTAATCCGTACTTCGACGTCGAAGTTGAATGCGCTTTCATTGTGTAGAAGGAGACTGTGGAAGAGCGTGTCAACAGAGCGCTGCAGAGGTACGCTGCCAGAACAGAGCGCGCCGATGCATCAATTTACCTTCGGCCAGGTCGCCATGCTTCCCAAAAGCAGCTAATTGCTCTCACGCCAGAAAACTACACCGACAGCGTCCGCGTTGCGAAGGCCGCACATGGCAAGCGCAAGAAGGCAACCGGGCCATTCGTGTGCGAGTTGATCGTCTTCGTCACCAAGGAGGCTCCTCTCGGTACGACCACACGGCGTGCAACTGCTGCCAACTTGGGTGACGCCGAGGTGGCCGTCGACAACTACCTGTCTTCCAGTGACGTCGTCGTTGGCGAGATAGCGCGTGCTCACTGGATTGTGACCCACGCTCGGCAGCCAGAGAGCTCAGCCGTAGAGCCTCCTGACAACGCTACGTTCCGCCAGATGCAGCATATTGACTCGCTACGTTCAACAGAGCCGCACACGCCAGCGGCTACATTTTGTACGGTGACCGCCCGTATCAATGGTTCTCGCGACATCCCGATCTCTCTCAACATTGCTGAGCTTCGTGCAGCTCTTGGCCTCCCGAACCACAACCTGCTGGCTGAAGGCGTGTTCGGCTCGTTTGTGGCTCCGCCATTGTCGTCGGCTGACGTACCAGACGCAGACCACGAAAGTGATGAGGAAGACGCTGAACTGCAGTGACTAAACGATCAAAATATAGCTATATTTTTCTTCTTACTCGCTCCGCTGATGCTCCGCGCGTCTACCTCCCACCCTCCCCTCCCTCCTCCCTTCCGCCTCCCCGCGGTCTTCATGCGTCGCACACGAACATGCCATCACGAAGGCCACCGTACTCGTAACCACAGTGAGCGAACACATTCACTCCGACCACCTCGGTTTCCACACAGGCCTTCATTGCAACCCATAGAACAGCCTCTGGCTGGTGCGAGAAAGCGAGATTAGCATGGCGTACCAGCCAGTGCTTCAGGCGGCCAAAGAGAACCTCAATAGGGTTGAAATGCGGACAGTACGGGGGCAGATAGATGAGGATAGCGCCGCACTGGTGCACGACATCAGCCAGCTCCTTGTGCATGTGGATTCTCGCGTTGTCAAGGACAACAATCGAGCGAGGGAGGGGCCACGGGTTCAACAGTGGCACGACTTTCTCGACAAACGCCTCGTGAAAAGTGCGACGCGCGAAGGTGCCGCGTGTGGACTTCCACGCTATGAAACCACGGGTATCACATGCCGCCACCACTGACACTCTCTCTCCTACGCACAACACAGACACATTAGCTCAGCAGCGCGACCAGCAACCACATACGCACAACACTTCTACGCCTACCTTTTCGAAAAGGGAGTCGTACAACAGCCTTCGTGCCAACTCGCGACCATGCGTACTTGCGCATACTGTCCTCGCCTTTCTTGGCCGTCTCGTCGATAAAAACTAGCTGCTCGGGGTAACTGTAGAAAGCCTTCAGCTTAGACGCGTAGGCGGCAACCTCCTGCGACAAGGCTTCTCGCGCACGACGCTCCAGGACCTTCCTTGACAGATGCAGCTCAAATCGTAGACAACGTAGGATTGTAGCGTGAGAGAACGGTAGATCTGGGTCACGAAAGTGCGCGAGCAGGACCTCGCGTAGCTCTTCGATGTAGAAGCATGGGTGCTGTCTCACATACTCCAACATGAAGTTCACGACTTCAGCAGGATAAGACGATCGCCGCTCGCGCGCTGTGCCGTCCACATGGCCGTCGCTCTCAAATTGCTTGTACCAACGACGCACTGCACGATCGCTCACCCCAAAAACCTTTCCAACTGTCGCCGCCGGCATGCCGTACACGTACATGAGCGTGACTGCTCTCCACTTCATGTCCGCCGAGTACGTCATTATCACCTCACCGTCACTACACGTGACACCGTCACTGCACGTGATGTCAAACACCATTTCGAGAGCTGTGTGTACCACATCATTCCCAACCGCCGATTTACACTCTCAAATATGGGTTGTACACTCCCTGATCTGACTGGATTCACCATAGGTAAATAGGGGGGTAGGACTGTACATTCTCGATGATTTCGGCAATAACGTCAGAAATAATAATCTGCCGCCTACTTTCATTAGCCTAAATTAGATCTCATTTTATGATTTACGACAATGCTAAACTAGACTGGATTAGTTTCCTGTATCCTGAACTCATGTGAGCCGAGTCCTGTTCGAAGGGGGTAAGATATTGTGGTTTTCAAACAAGGTATTGCGGTTTTCAAAGAAATGTCGGTCCGATTTAGATCGAGTCCCTGAGCGGTTAATACCTCGAGAACGTTGCGCGGTGTGTTGTTTGTGTGTCCGTGAAAACGGCGGATCGATTACTATAGCAGTCGTGTACTTGTACAGCAAGGTGTTGCACAGCGACAGCTCTCAAGTCAATCAAGATATATCAATCCACGTGTAGGTTGGGTTAATCACCACTTTTGTGTTAAACTTCAAATCCTATCCTATTTTACGTGGGGGTCAACCACACTTTTCCTACTTGTTACCTGCTACTGGTGGTGATTTGGGAGTGGACCGCTCATCTTCTTGATGAAGCTATGGTCGGACTGGCTATGTTTGACGGAACTCGCGGCGTTGGTGGTGCCGACACCCTGGTCCAGGTGGGGGCACACGTGCTGTGCTGAAAAATTCTGGTTATCCCATTGGCTAAAATCGAATCGTCATGCGTGTCACTTTCACTTCTTGTTGTGCTGGGATGCGTGTTCTGGGAACACCAACCGGAGGTGTTCCCATTCCAGCACATCTGTGTCATGGATCTAGTGCCCGTCGTTGTGGCTGTCGTTGTCGCCGCGAGCTTTGCCGCAGCCATCACGGCAATCGACCAGCGAGCCATCCGAGCGGCCCCAGCCGATCATGCAACCTTCTCGTCGAAAACCTTCGAGCAGGCCATGCAGCAGCGGTCATCGCAGTGGTTTCGAAAAAAAGCTCCGTTGTGACAAAGCTTCCCTTTTGAGAATCTACGCATTGGTAGCCGCTGCCTGCCACCCAAGGCCAGCTCCCAACAGCAAGCACAAGCTCAGCAAACGGCTCGCTCTTACCATGCTCTACCTCGCCCAAGGAGGAACCGAGGATCAGGCAGCCACGATTCTAGGTATCCCGCGCAGTCGAGCCGTCGTCTACATCAATCAGATCCTCCGCATTCTCAACGTGTTGGGTGACAAGTTCGTTCGCATGCCCAGTGCTGACGAGATTCCAGCCGTTGAAGCAGGGTTTTTCAAGACTGCCGGGTTTCCTGGTGTTATCGGGGCCACTGATGGCACGCTCATTCGCATCCCGCGGCCTGCCGACTACGAGGGCTGGTACTGCCGCAAAAACTTCCCAGCCCTCAACATGCAGGCTGTAGTGGACAGCACGGGTCTCTTCCGCTCCATCTCGATTCGTGCAGGGTCTTCCAATGACCAAAGTCTATGGAATGGCTCAGGACTTCGCAAACGGTAAGTTGAGTTGATTTGGCTTTATAAATACGGGTTCTAACACGTGCATCTGCAGTCTCGTCGAGTATATCCCTCCCGGCAAACATCTCATCGGTGACGCTGGCTACAAAATCTGGCGCCATCTATCCAGAAGCCTAGGCTGCAAGGAATCCTCAGAAGGCCAGATATAACAAGATGCACTCACGAACTAGGATAATTGTTGAGTGTGCATTTGGTAGGTTAAAAAATCGCTTCCGGATTCTGCTCGGGAAACTGGAGATGAAGACAACGGCTCACTGCTGCGACGTTGTGAAAGGCTGTGTCGTCCTGCACAATCTTTGCTACTCTTCCACGACTCCTGTGTCGTTCATGGAGACGATCCCAACCTCGGAGATGCTGAAGCCACCGCCGACGCCATGCCAACCAATACCAGTGCTCTTGACCAAGAATGCCCCCTCTCTCATCGCCAACGGAAGGCTAAGCGTGATGACATTGCAGCAATCTTTGCTGGCCGAGTCGATATGTAGGCAGATTTCAATAAAAGTTAATTGGTGTTTCCGTACAGAGAGCGTTGATATTCAAATGTTTAGTTGTCTGGGTTCTCTTTGTCTTTGTTTCCTAAAAGCTGACGCAAGAGCTGAAGCTCTAGCTGCTGGAAACGGCGAGTCTCCTCGTGCTGCTGCTGGAGTATGCGCGCGAGGGTGTCAAGCGCATTGTCGCTGGTGGCGTGCGACGCCAGTGACGAGGTGATGGCCTCCATTCCCGACTGCAAGGCAGTGGCAAGCTGCACGACGGGTGGCTGCCTCGAGGCTCCAGCGATCGGTGCGTCCGAGGTGGTGTCGTCCCCCGACCTTCCATCCTCGTGGTCTGCGGCGTAAAGGTCGGAGTCGATAAGGATGTCTCCGCTCACTCCACTGTGCGAGCCGAACCCATCCGTTAGGATCTCCCAGAGCTGCTCGTCGATTGGCGTTTCGCGCGCGCCATTGCCAGTGACGAGCAGCTCTCGCTTCTCTTTCTGGTAGATGCACTTCAGCTTCCTGTACTTTTGGGCAACCTACAAAGCCATAGTTTTAGTAAAAAGGATCAGTAACAAGTCATTTCGTACTCACCTGATCGTCGCGGACGACGATGCCCATGGACTGGGACAGCACGCTGGCGATGTGCTGCCATGCCAGTGCCTTCTTCAATGGTGTGTCCGCGGCTTTGACCATGGCCTTGGTTGCCGAGTCCTTGAAACGCAGACGCAACAGCTCTGCTACCATGTCGTTCGGCCACTTGAATCGTGGTGCGGCTTTGCCTTTGCCTTTGGAGTCCTTTTTGCGTCTCATAGGGCCTCCGCCGTCATTGCCTTCACCTCCACCTGGACCGATGGGTTGATTCGGCGGCGGCGGCGGCGGTGGTTGTGGTGGAGCTACTGCAGCAACAAGCATCTCCGTGTTGGATCGGATTGAGAAATGAGACTGATTTGGGCATGCACTTGGACTTGCTTCGGCACAAAGAAGATGGCTTCACAGAACTGCGGTCAACTAACCCTAATCGCTCTTGCGCTTCTCGGCACAGCGCGCGTGCCATCACTTGGACCAGGGTGTGATGGCGTTGCAGACTTCGTTCTTGTTGCGCACTTCGTCTTTTCCATTTCCATCACGGACTGGATGTTGGTTCCGTATTGCCCTACATTGGCCTAACCGAGGTTTGTCGGAGAATAGCAGTGATTTGTGGCGGCTGCGGTCCTTGCGCTCTCGCTCTCGCCTCTTGGGTCTCCCACACGGTGAGATGATAGATGAAGGGTTCGAGTGCTGGGCCGCGGAGCTCGCTGAAGTCGCCTTTGACAACCTCAAACACGTCCACAACAGCCTTCTTCACAAGGATGCAGAGCCAGCTCTTGGGGAAATGGTACGGTGTACAGGATGCACAGCGTGATGGCAATCGGGTCGTGTTCACTCGAGTCTGGCATGGTGCTAATGGCGTCGTAGACCTCCGCAATGGTCTTGTTAAATTGGCATCTCATTTTTCATCAGACGCTGGTGCTTGACAGCAGCTTTGATATCTTAAATGATGCCATATGGTTAGTTGTGGGATACTGCTTGTGATAGGCTTGTCTGGGATGTTCTCAATTGTTGAATGAGGAAGCGAGACACGTCCGAATTCAAGACGATCCACAAACGCTGAGTAGTTGGAAACCTGGCGTCGATAACCTATCCGAGGAAGTGCTGCGAAATCGTGAAACTCCCGCCAGAGAGGGCATTTAACTAATAGCTTACAACGTTGAGGGCTGTCCCAGGCTTGAAGTAGAAGGCACATCAGAGAACTGACGACGTTAGTGTGCTCAATCGGAATCCCCAAAAGGGACAGAGCGGTAGAATATCGCGCTCCCTGAGAGCGACGCCCACAACCGGCACAACCGCGAGATGTACGTCCAATGTGGAGGGGTTTTGCGAATAGATCCACATGCCAGGCTAGTGCCTCGAACCAGAGACGACTTCATAGTATGTACCCAACAAAAAGCGGTTACTGAGAAAATCTACACTTTTGGGTATGTTATCGCAGGAACCGGTATTGAGGGTATTTCGGACCTTTGGCCCGCTTCTAATATTCAGAAGACCGGTTTTGAGAGACGGCCCATGCGAGAGAGTGGCGAACGCGATGGCTTTAATATTGAGTGCGCGAGCGACACTGATATTATCGCTAATGACGAGCAACTCCGACGCCTAGAAGAAGCAAGCCAAGCATTGCACGCCCTCAATGTCACCGCGACGACAACGGAGGGTGTAAGTGTATCAGCAAACTCTGCGATAACTCATCTAGCATTTCTCGATGTGCGCAATCCCTGCGCTGCGGCAACTGCAGATGCTGGGGCGGCGGAAAACGACGAGCCAAGTTTGCACGATGTCGCAGTAGACCGGCGTGCGACAACCACGGGCTCCAAACGCCCAAGAAGACTGATTTTCAGTGTCATTCCCGGTGACAGTGACGAAGGCGATGGATTTGACTCGGACCACGCAAGCGGCAGTGCAATTCTCGCCCAGAACGAACAGCTTCGACGACGACAAGAAGAGACACAATCCGAGACTTTGCGAGCACAGGTTTTGGACTTCGAAGGGGATATGAATCTGTGTGATGAGCGAGAACGCCGCCTGTACGAGGCGTCGAAAGCCTCTTCGTTCTCGATCGCATTCTGGGCCTTCATCCAGTACTTGCATATGTAGGACACGGTGATCTTTTAACTGCATTCGAGCACGAATTTAACATCGTGGTTACACCTGAAGGTGTCAGGATCACGTTGTTGTACGCATTCACGTACTCGCTCCCAACACGCCGACGACCACTCAATACTGCAGGATCCTTGCGATGTGACATGGGGTATATGCACTGCCAATTTCTGCGTCGTACAAAAGTGCGGAAACGGTCAAGGAAGAAACGACGAGAAACAGAAGAAGGACTGACGTGGAGGTTTTGCTCACCGTGATAGGCAATTGGGCAGTCATTGCTACTGATCGATGAGAAGAAAGTGATCTCTGAGTGTTTTGCTATAGATGTAGGGCATTTGCCGACACAAATCTTCCCGACCACCCCAATGGTAACAAAATGCCGTTACGACAAGTAATCCTATTCGTTAAAGCGAGTAAATCATGTGGCGGAATTGGATCTCTGCGAAGCCCCAGTCAATCGCTGTCTGGGCTTGCATTGTCCGCACACGCAGAGTTTGTCGCTCCTCTTCCAGTATGTTGTTCAGCACGTCTTCAAATTTGGCAAGCCGCCTCTGGACGTGATTGATCGTCTCTGGGGGGACATCGTGAGCGTGTCTTGCAAGAAACCCACGCGCATAGTCGCGCACTTGGCGATGGAGCTTGGCGGCTGGCTGCGGAGTGGGGCCGGCGGCGGAGTGGCTAGAGCTTCAACTGGAGCGGCGGCTGGCGATACGCCACCTCGTCTCAGACAACGCAGGCAACTGGCACATCTAGGCAATGGATCCAAGCAGTGGTGATTAAAGTTCAATGCATATGTATTTTGTTACTGTTTCTAGTGTACGTCTCTATGCAGGATCAAGGAACAGCATGTCTGCTTGGAGACTATTGCTCATTTGCGCGAGCGCTTGGTTCTCCCACCGGCGGAAGGAGACCATTCCGGGGAGCTGGTTGTACTGCCTAATGTGGAACCGGATACGCCGGGTAAAGACCGCTTCCGTGACGCTGGCATTTGGGACCCATTTCCATTCGGTCCTTCGGAGACCTGCAAGCTATCCATCTGACCATCAGACGAGAACAGGAGGCAATGCTGCAAGCGCTACGTACCAGAGCGGGGTCGTCGTGAAAATCTTGCCGAAGTCCCTTGGTGACGAAAGCGCGCAGCGACGCGCCACTACCGGTCATAGACGCATTTCGACGAAGAGACTGCTCGAAAATAGAGATGAGTACGTGGAGAAGGAGCTCAGAGGTGGGTGAGAATCGGGTACATTCATTTCCTTTACCTGTTGATGTTCAACAAGAATATGCTAGTCCAGGAATTCATTCGTTTGTCTTGATCATGGTTGAAGTTGCACAAGCGCTGGAAAGCACATTTGGATGACAAAGAAGAAGAACAAAGTGTGCATGGGCAACCAACGAAGCAGGAGCGAGGGGTCCAGCTTAGAGCGCGGTTGTAGCAGCGTCGACGCGCGTGAGAGCACGGGTCTCCTCTTCGTCATAGGCGTACATCGCTATGGCTGCCTCCGAGCTGAGACCGCCCAGCAAAATATACCTATTGGCCTTGCTGACTTGAACAGCAGCGTCGGCAGGCGGTGGGGAGATCCATCGACACAGTGTGCTCCCCTCACACAGCTCACAGCTCGAGGACAGCCGGACAGACGCACGCGTAGATATTTTTCGCTGTCTTCTCCCTCGATCGGGTTGCTGGGTCTGGCACCGGGTCCGACAACATATCCAACGCTGGTATCCTATCGTGGAGACCCCAGACGGTGATACGGGTATGTGACACCGAGATCGCCCCGAACAACTCGAACGCGCAGGTTGCCAGTGAGTCCAAGGAAGGTTTAGTGAGCTGACCTTTGGCCGCGACGGTGGTGGCGATGGCTGGGACTTCGACAACGATCGTGCGGTAGATTCCCAGCATCACAATTATGGAGGCATCTGTTTTAGTTGTAGTTGCTCGAACACTGGCAGTGCGTACAGGCGTGGATGCAGCGTGGACGAAAGCGCTGCGACGAAAGGGCTTTCCCCTCTTCGACTTGATAGAGTCGATACTCAGGATAGTCGCTTGTTCTTCGACCACGACTGGGAACCACCGCGAGCCCTTGCAGACTGGAATTGTGCAGACCCTCCCCCCATGAGCTGTGATGAAGCCTTCTCCTCGCGAGGTCCACGAAATCCATCACCGAGGGGTAAAGACATCCAACCGTAGACGGGGTTTTCGACATGACCACGCACGTTGCCATCCACACCGTGCTACACGATATCTGCTTCAAGGCAATCAAATCGCCCATCTCGCTCGACGACAAGAGTATGCTCATCGCCTCCTTGGCATGGTGCTCGTCGTCAATGGTGGGGAGATGGTCGCCTGCAGCGATTGGAAAGAATAATTGCAGTACCAATCATTTGAGTACTGTATTGACGGAATAGCGTATCGTTATTTTTTTAGCTGTTCAATACGGTTATGTACTGACCCAATCTTACATCTATTTGTTCCAAATCCACTGGATTCGATGGCTGTCAGATGACATCCCTTGAACCAAAATGTCCCCGCAGAACACCGATTGCGTCCAGTTCTCAGTCCCGATTCTTGGTCCTGAGCAGACATATTCACGCCCAACAGCCTCACCACCGTGTCCAACCGCCCTCACTGGAACTTCTTCTTGGCCAACGTCGGCAACAACGAGTTCAAGTGCAAGATCTTATGGTCTCGTGCGCAAGCAAGCGGTGAGTACAGGCTACTCGAACCTGCTCAGTCATCTTGCCGCCAAACATCCGGACTTTGGTACTCTGTATGCAGACGCACAAGGGGTCGGGCTATTAGTAGGGATAGTTGGAAAGAGAGTGGAATGAGTCAACTGAGCGAAGCCCCACTTCGAGTCAAGCAGCCAGTCACTATCAAGCAAAAGAAGCAACAGCTCAAGGAGCGCCAGCACGTGGAGGGGTTTCGTCGCTCGCACAAGATCATGTCAATTGATTAGCAATATCGTTCAAACACGTTACTTCCTCACATAGACAGTCTATCCGTTCTCCGCTTGGGTGGTGGCTCTCGCAACATTCCCTCAACCTAATAGGATTTGTGGTGTGAGAATTTTTTTTTCTGAATGAGTGTGATCTCCAACCTTCTATCGGTATCATGTGTATTCCAGTTGCCTCCAGTCAGATTGCCTGCAATTTCCATCAGCTTGACGTATTTTCAAGCAAAAAGGCAGTGCAACGTGCGCGAAGTTTTATCGAATAGTCTGTGGCTGAGACGCAAGAGCCAGTTGTGCAGGTCTTAAGCAGCAACTCCTACACACGCGGGTATCCGTGCCGACGCTGAAGCTTCAGTTGGCCTCGGATATCTAACATTCTCGCTTAGGAAAGGACTGAGAAGATCAAGCCCGTAGGAAGCATCGCACAGGGACTCACGCATCGAAAACATGATAGACATACCGAATCGTATCATTGGTGTTTCTTGAGAGCGTTTGCGCTGATTATATCACTGTTCCAGTGGCCGTGGGCGAAGAGCATTCAGTGACTGTGATCTCAGTACGCGAGCCATCCTCCATCGGGATCTGCTCTTCCTGATACATGTCCCAATAGATTGTGCATACCTCCATAGTAGGACGCGCGGGATGAGTGGAGAGTGCAGGCGTCAGCGCGCTTGACTTGAAGACGGGTTGTCCGTTTCCATCGCTGGCAGCTCGATCGAGGACAGAGTACGCACAGGCACAGTCGAGCAGCGCTCCATGTCGGTGTACACGAGCGCGGGAGGCTTCGGCGCCAGCGGGAAGGAGCCGGAGGATTCGATTGTGCTAGATTGGACTCACAACACGAATAACCTGGGACTCCACCTCGGTCAGTACCAGTACAGCTCGTGCACAGACCGCCTGGCATTAATCTGTGACGCATTGTCAACGAACAAATGCAGGAAGCATCATGGCGACGTCGCTGACAGGAAAAGGCATACCAGTGTTCAACTTCTTGTGCCTCTCTCAGGGTGTCGAGACGATGACAGCCGTGCTTCGCCTCTTTCTCTATGGGAGTCCGGGTCCTGATGACCTCCTCGAATATGTTGTCATAGACAAAGATTACAAGGAGTGGAAGGCACTGAACGTCGTTTTCGACGGCGCGATTGTCGTCCTGTGCCAATTCCACGTCTTGAAATGGTACAAGACTGTGGTGGCTGATGCACGCTACAATATCGCGAAAAAGATCGCCCGAAAGTTCTCAAACTAATCCGCCGAAAGCTGTACATGGAGTTGAAGGAAGCATTTGACTCACTGCAGGGTAAGTCGCACGATCTACTCAGCGAGGAGAAAGGACGCGCGGCTTTCATATGTACATGAAGGCACGTTGGTATGGTATCAAACACATGTGGGCAAACTACTATCGTGGCGCGTTTTCACCACCGGAAATTCGACCTCCAACTACAACTGACGACGGGGATTGAGAATCTGGTCAGCGCTGTCGAGCGGGCGTTCGACGACACCGTTATTGAGGCCGTCGGCAACATCTTCTCGACGCTCCAAGGCGTCACTGAGCGTAAGCCATCGCACCAAACACCTCGTCGTCGAAAACAGCAGCAACCACCAGACAATCGACGAGATTTTGCGAGTCCTTGCCAGGAATGATCGATCTCCCTGCACAACGCCAGCGCATCCACGCCACGATGAAAAATATTGAGCTGTGGATCTTTCCCATTGAGCAGTGCTACCTTGACTATTACAATGCGTGAATTGTCGCCCACTCTTGCCACCATGGTGTTATGCCATCTTGCACCGACCCCGTGACATTACAGGACAGGTTTTTGGAGTGTCAACGCAGGACATGTTTTAGGTTTTCTACAGTGCCAACACACGAACATGGGATGTGATCACCTCTGTAGGTTGCGAGCTGCTGAGCCGTCACGTAGGCGTTTCAAATAAATCGCAGATGTCTCCAGCTGGCCATTGGGGTTGAAATATTGGACCGGACGTTGCTGAACACGTCGCTCTCTTCGAACAGAGCGAACATCTCGTGTAGGGGTCACTCGGCAACACAGTGGAAAGTTTTAGGCCACGGTAAATGAGTGGGTTGTGTGCAACACAAGACGGTCAACAAGCCATTTACGTCGTTTCGCTTCTCAACAACCAAGCAACTGGGCTTGAGGAGACCAGACGCTGATCGCACTAATGGTTCATTGATACTCCGTGACACAAAAGGCACCGAGTTGGGGCAAACCGAAAGCTATGCATTTTCAGGCAGTATGAAGGAAGTAAATTCGATGACACACGCGAGGCGTGAACCTCATTTAATCAGTGGAGTTTCCTTCAGTGCCACGCATCGGTCTACCACACGCCTTCCGTGCCGCTAAGCTAAACCCGGTATCTGCTGTGTAGCGAGTGTACCGTTGGAAGACATCCGAGCGCCAGCGACCGTGCAGCATGACCACGGTGCTGTCGACGCCAGCAATGAGCAGAGCAGTAGCTCCACCACTACGGAGAGAGTGGCAGGAGGACGTGGCCGGATCCTGGCCGATGCTCTTGGCCGCAAGACGCAGAGTAGACGCCATGAATGTCGCTGTGGCCATCTTGGAGCGGAGTAAGGCGCAGATGGGAGACTCTGCGCCAAAGCCGGAAGCACTTGCGTGTTGAAGCAGCAGTAGTGCTGTGTGTACTGGGCAAAGGACGGGATGACCCGATCATTGCAGCGACCTTGTGCAGCCACGGCCTTCTTGTTCGTTCTTGCTTCCACGCAGCGAGATTGAGACCGAGTGCGCGAGAGCAGCAATGTCCGTGGCTTGGCCCTGGCTGATGCATATCGGATATCATTAGGACACAATAGCAGCCATACCTTCAGTGCTTCGGAACGCTACGTGCCCAGGAATGAAAATCATAAAAAAAACTCGCGTTGCCTGGACGGCCAACCCTCTCCTATCTCTGCAGCAGCAAAAGTTTGAATCGACAAGCTGGAACTAGGGGGAGCGATGGCAAACTCACTCGTTTGCGGAACAAGTAGTGTGTGAGTGGAGTTATTGGTAGCGAGTCGCTTGTACGGCGACCAACTCGACCCCAATGAGTGACGACAGGTCGCCTATCTGTTGTTCAACTATCAATGTCATCTGAGCGACCTTCTTGTAACAACGAGAGTTAGATTCTGTAGACTTTACAATTAGCTCGTGTCTGTTGGAGTTCGAAACGATGGTGTGCAACTTCGTCTGACTGTTGATAACCAGTATTCCCTCGTGGCAGTTCAAATAGGCGAGGATATTTTATGTGGCGCTAAATTCGCAGATGATCACCCCCACGTGCCCTTGGACGTCTGGTTGGTCTCCATTTTGCAAAAAAGGTTGAATCTCACAATACGGTGGAGTCTAAGCAAATGCCATGAATTAGTTTATGTTTTTGAATATTACATAACATAACCGCATACACTCCTTACTGATCGCAATATTACGAATAAAGACTATAAATGATGCACGAACCCAAAATCCTCGTGGCCACCAGAGCAACCATGGGAAGAAACTGTTGACCTAACGTTACGAGATACTCGACGCCTCTGTGTAATACACATCTTCTTTCAGTTTCCCAATGTGTCCTCTATTACAGTATGGCATAAAACATCTCACAGCTCACTTGTTCTTGTGCTTTTTGTTGTGGAGCTGCTGCTTCTGGTGGTTTGCTGACTGCTTGTGTTGCTGCTTGAATGGCTTCTTCGCTATTGATCCGTGTGGCTGCTGCTGACTGTGATTCTGATGCCCATTCGACGGACTCTTCCGCTTGTTTGGGTTGTGCGAAGGCTGCGTCTTCTGCTGGACACTG
Source organism: Pythium coloratum (assembly GCA_023337545.1). Lineage (NCBI taxonomy): Eukaryota > Oomycota > Peronosporomycetes > Pythiales > Pythiaceae > Pythium > Pythium coloratum. Next base: position 20,671 of record JAADXE010000159.1, read on the forward strand.
GCAGGTCTCACCTCAGGGTGTGGCTTGTCTTCGACAGCCTCCTCCGACTCCTGCTCGACCTTCTCCGTCACTGCATCTTCCCCATCTTCTTCTCCACCGTCGTTGTCACTGTCAGCGTCCTCTGCCTCCTTGACCTCCGCCTCCTCGGCGTCCTTCTTGGCTTTCTCCGCCTCCTCCCTCGCTTTCTTTGCCTCGCGCTCGGCAGTACGCGTCTGTGCCGCCTGCTTCCGGCGTCCCTTGCGTGCATTCTTCGCCTCCTCCTTCCACTTGATCAGCGCCTTCGTACGCGGCGTCGACAGAGCGTCGTCCAGCCATGCCTTGTCGCAGTTCCACTCGCTCACCATCAATCGCTCGAGCAGCGTGTTGTTCTACACCCACACATCAGCGATCGTCCATCAGTATCAGTAACATCAATCACTGGAAGCAACAGCATCCATCAATCAATCAGCGCTCTCTCGTACCAGCACGTTCATCTCCAGGAAGCCCTTGCAAGTCGCGGCCGTGATCGGTTTCCGCCCGACAACATCAATGAACCGATCGATACACGGCTACAAACAACTCAAAGCCATCAGCATCCCCCCGCGCACAGCATCAGCCATCCGTCAGCTGCTATATACCTCATCTTTCGCGTTGGTATCGACTGTTTTGGTCGCGAAGTGCACGAGCAGCGTGTCGTTCTGGGCCGGCGAAGCCTCAATAAATAACAAGTGCACGTCGCCCATGGTCACGAGTCGGCCGTGCGCCACGCCCAGCTCTTCGAGCCATGACTTGACCGTCGTTACATACAGCTTGCGGTCGTGGAAGTGGTCAATGCGCACCAGCAGTGCCTCCGTCGCGTCCATCATCGGCACGATCTTCTTGAGCCAATTGCCGTTTCCATTCAACTCGACCAACCACCAAACGACACTGGCTCAGACCATACCGGTTTGAATACCGGTGTGCAAAAACTGGATACCGGTTTTCGTATCGTCTGGATGAAGAGACCCACAAGGGACCAGTGGGGACTTGTCAATGAACTTCAACACTCAGGCGCACGTCGTCGAGAAGCAAGAGTACATCCGTGGAGGATCGGGGCAGGTGAAGAAAACGGAGCGTGGTGATTCGATGAGGGGCGCAAACCACCTCCACAAATGCGTTCTTCTACTATATGTAGTAATTCCAAACCGCACCAATGTTGGGTGATTATAGCTGATCACGCACTTTCATATTGCACTTCTCTTCTCTAGTATGATTGGCGAGGTGCTTGATGATGCGGGCAACATCACAGTTGGCTGCCTGCGACTGCAGCATTCGCATTGCCAGTTCCCGAAAAGCGACGAGGAGCAATGGCGCCCTATTCGGTGGAGGTTTTAGCTAAGCAACTACTGAAGACGGAGGAGCAGCATGAGAAGTTTCTTAAGAAGCTCCAGACCGAAGGCGACGCAGCGAATCCTCTGAGTCTTCCACCAGTTGTTTCCCAACGTGCGGGGTATTTCGTCGGACTTTTATCGTTTGTCGATAGCGACGATGAGCAGCGCGAAGACTGCAGCGGCGCCAGCTTTATCGGAGCTCGCGCAGGCGTTTGCGGATGCGGCGACCAAGTTTTTCGACGACATGGGCGTGGCGGAGAAGCCGGAGATCGACTTCAGCGAGTGCGAGAATGCTGCAGTGGTTCGGAAGTCTAAACTGTTTCCCAAGAACAAGTTTGACGCTACTGCGCTACTCCAGCGGTTCCAAGCGGCCGAGGAGCTCTCGAAGAAGAAGGCAGTCGCATCAGCTGAGGGTCCATCGTCGGATCTGGGGAAGGCGTTTCGGTCGCAGTACATCGGCAGAGCCCACGAAGAACTGAATGAGCATGTGGACGCGTGTTGGGCCAAGTTCGAGGAAGCCCCCGCCGTGTACGAGTACCCGTATTGTGCGATCGTGCAGAGCTCGGGCTTTGGCAAGACGCGTCTGCTGCGCGAGCTGGCCGTGCGTTTCAAGCGGGACGAAGCCGTCAAGAAGAAGGGACGGCATCGTCTTGTGTACGTGAACGTGCTCAATGTGCCAGGATCAACGGGGTTCCCACCCGAGACAAAGGCGCTGCAGGAGCATTTCTTCCCACCGAAACGAGACAGCGACATGGTCGCGGAGGACGGGCTGGCCGATAAGCTAGTCAAGTTGTTCCTGTTCGTGATGCTACCCGACGTGCGAAGCGATGAAGACGACGAGTACGAACGCGACGTAGAGGCTGCAGTGATGCAAGGCAAGGAGCCCCCCGAACAGACCACGCACCAGTCGTTGATGGGTCTCTTCTCGAAGCAAGATGAGCCGTTCACCATGGCTCTGAAGGCCGCGGACACGTCGGCACTGAAAGCCAAACACCCTGGTCTCTCTTCTTACACGTCTTCTACACAGGAGCGCCGACTGATGGTGTTTGCGGTGGATGAAGCCAGAGCGCTGCTGTCCAAGTTGGACGCAGACGGCATTGGATGGTTTCGCATATTGCGCCGCGCGTTGGCAAAGGCGAACACAAAGATCAAGGGGTTGACGACTGATGATACGAACGAGAGGTTGTTCGGCGACAACTCGGGCATCTTCAGCATTGTCGTCGACACGAACTCGAAGATCTCCAATTTCGTTCCAACGGCCGTGATGGATCCGTCGCAACGACGCCCCAATAGGAATCTGCTGCTGTTCCCTCCGTTTGTGTTGACCCAGACGATGGATGTGCTCCACGGGACGATCGACAATGAAGGTGAACAAGTGGACTCGGACTCGACCAAGACGTCTCTGACACGGTATCAGGACGAAGTGAAGACGGCGCTGGGAGAAGTGCACGTCGATTCGAGGAAGCGCTCGAGCTGGCGAAGCCTTCGCAGGCTCGGGCGCCCGCTGTGGCTCAAGGTCGAGTCCGTGTTTAAAGACAACAAAGATGGGATCGCCCAGCTGGCGGCTAGCAAGTTGCTGTGTGGCAAGTCCCCGGACAATGAGGACAGTTTTAACGACGAGACGTTGAACGGTGTCGCTGCCGTGCTCTGTCGCGTGGGGATCCGGCCATACTCGTCATCTCCCATGGCGGCAGGCATCGTGGCGGACTTCATGGCCGTGTTGTCTTACGTCAGTCATATGCATGATCAGTTCGTGTCGAGCTACTCGTCAGACCCGATCCTGACGCTGGGCGCGACGCACGTGTGGCATAGTGCCGACGGGGCTGTGTTGGCCCAGCGAATGCTGCCTCAGCTACGCAAACTGTTGCATCAGGAAGTGATGGACACGGGCAACGTGGGTGAGCTGGTAGCGCGGATTGTGCTGCTGCTGGCGATGGACGCGTGCAGTATGATGTACACCAATTCCTACTGGCTCGGTGGTGGAGAGTTCTTCAGTGTGTGGACCTTTCTGACTGCGTTGCATGGAGATTCGCCGACGCTACGAGTCGTGGATCCAGCCAAGAAAAGTCCCAGCCAAGTCAACAGCGCAACCGTAGCCGATCAGTCTACAACACCAGCCGCAGCTGCAGCTCCCACGACCAGCACGCAGTGTTCTACTCCGCGAACCACCGGTACAGGTGTGCCCCCCTCCGCGGCGTCGTCGCCGGTGACCAACACGGAGCAAGCGACAAAAGCGAATCGAGAGAGACCACAGAAGATCACGAGCTCCATGCTGAAAAACGCAGACGGGACTGCGACACAGGCGGCGCTCGAGGCTGTGCAGGAACACTGGCAAGATTGGTTGTTGTCGTTCACGCACTTTGTCCAATTGGCGGATGTGCCTTCCGAGGCGTGCCTGTGGGCCATGCTGGGGCGACGCGCTGCTGGCATCATGCCCGTGGACAGAAAGCGGTAGACCTGGTGATCCCCATCTGCACGCGCGGACCTCTGACGTCATCCAGTGCTGAGAGCGACTCCTTCAAGGACGAGGATGGCCGTCCGTGTGTCGATGATCTTTGTGCAAGTGAAGAATATTGAGCGTGGCGATTCGACGTTTCCAAGCTCTGCGACGGTGAACATGCGTCCATTCGAGGTGTTAACGAAGAAGGCGAAGGAGTCGGCGGGTGCAGTGAAGGGGTCGGTGCAAATCGTGAGTTGGCGTCGCATGCCGGGGACGAGTTGGAAGAGAAGGCAGACCCCGGCGAGGTGGAGCTCGAGAAGTTTGGCGAGACTGATAAAATGGCAGAAGAAATGGAAGTGGAAGAAACCGGCGCGACTGATGAGATGGAAGAGGAGGAAGAGCCGATAGTCATCCCTTTGACTGCAGCGCAGCTAGCCCAACTGGAGAAAGAGAGGCGACAGAAGCAGAAGAAGAACGAGGTAGCCAAGTCGCGGCGCTCGCTCCAGACAGTGTGCTGCGCATCTACATGAGTCTGCGGAGCAAGAAAGTGGAGCGGTTCTACCTGGAGGATACGGTCGGAGACCAGACGTCGCACGTGCTGTGCTTGAAAGGACTCGCTCCACTGTCTGCCGCCGTACCACCAGATCACGTGGCCAGTGGCTCAAGCTCGAACACGGCCTCACACGTCAATGTGCTCACTGAAGAAGTGGTGGACGAGCTTCAGAAGCTCTTGCCGCCGTGGTGGAAAGTCCGCACACTCGTGGAAGAGGACGTCGCTTGCAGAGATGTGAAGAAGAACAAGAAGGCTGGTGCTGGTGGAGTTCAACCGAAGGATCCAGGTTCTCGATTGTGCATGGCGAAGGACATGTTGTTGCGTCGTGCACTGAAGCCGTTGGCCGAGTCGGTGCTTCTCAACGACGACGAATGCACGGAAATAGTTCCTCTTGCGAACTCGCGGCTCGGAAGAAAGGTTCACGGGTCGTCAGGCAGTGCTGCCTCTGCAACCAGTGGTGCCTCATCGAACCAAGCCGTTCCGTCCGTGTCTGGTCTTGCGGAAGGCCATGCAAGAGGTGAAGCGGAGACTGCGCCGGCAGTGAGCGGGAGCGCCGCCGCATCGACGGAGACGGCGATGGTGGGAGACAAGCGGCTGGGTAGCGCGACGAGAAACCCGAGAAAGATGAGAAAGGCAAGTAGTCAGTGAGAGTGACGATGCGTGGAGCAAGTGGACGGCGAGTAAGGACGTCGAGTAACCAACAGTTCGTTGATGTATTAGCTCGTAGCGCTTTCATGTGGTTGTACTATTATCACGTCCACAGTCTGTGGGCTTTCGAGCTGGTGGGCAGTCCGTTGCTGACGTACTTTCTCAGTCGTTGAAGATACCGGTATCAAACCGATTCTTCCAAGCTTCCCATCAGTTCGTATCACCAGTTACATGTTCCAATGCCCTCGCACAACTCACAGCTCAACCAGAAAGAGACGAAAATGGATCTGCAGCTGAATGCCGTGGACGACGACGCGTCCGGAAGCGACACGTCGCCGCCGCGCGCGTCGCCACCGGCGTTCACGATGCCCGTGAGCCGCATCTCTGCGAGCGCGGGCGCGTCGCTCTCGTCGATTTTGTCCGCGGAGTCGCCACAAACGCCCAACCAAGCGCCGCCTCCTTTTGAGCTGCCCGGCGCACGGCGTGGAGGCCTCGCCGGGCTCATGAACTCGCCTCTGACGCCTGTAGAGCCTCCGCAGAGCTACATGCAGGCAATGGCCTCACCTGTACACGTCACCACGCAGCCAGAAGTCCAGGAAACACCGCAGCAACGACGTGATGCGAGTTACGAGGCGACGGAGCCACAGACAAAGGTCCCACATGAGGATGAGGCAGAGAAAGGAGAGGAAGCCTTGCAAGACGAGGCCATGGAGGAAGAGGAGACCGATTCGAGCCCGCAGAAGCGTCGCCGTGGGTCGTCAGTGGCGTCTGAGTCGCCCGCTGCGGCTGTTGCGACGCCGCCGATCGCCACACAGTCACCAGCGTCGGTCGCCATTGAGGCCGACGCGTTGGTTCTTCAAGATACGGAGTTGGAGTCCATCAAGAGCTCTCTGCAAGCGGCCATCCAGCGGTTCTTGAGTGCCGAGGCCAAGGCCAAGGGCGGCCCGCCGTCCAAACGCCTTCGCAAGGGCAAGCAGTCCCAGCAGGCAAAGAAGCGAGCGTCCGCCCAAGGAGCTGCAGTCGCCGCCGACGGTGTTGAGAGCCTGGAAGACGTGGCGGAGTGTATCGCGAAGCTGCAGGACAAGATCACTGTGGAGTTGATGGAGGTGGACGTGCTGCGAGAGGTCGTGCGACTGTGTCTCGTGTTCCTGGGTGTGGTGACGGCCGCGCAGCCTATCGTCCAGGGGGAGCAGACCAGTGTGAAGGACGCGTTGACGGTGCTTCAGAGCAAACCGGTCCACTTGCAGCTTGCGAGCACGGTGCGACGCGTGGTGTTTTCCGTCTCGGAGGACTCGACGGCTGTGATTCTGGCCGATGTGTACGATTGGCTGATGGCTACGTATGGAGCTGATGCGTCTGGGTCGTGGGGGTGGCTGCTAGTCTTCTGCGCACAGTTCGACTCGTCAAGCGTCGTAAACTTCCTGGTGAACCACACCGTGTTTGAAGAGCAGAGATCGAGTCTCACACGCGTCTTGCTCGAGCATTTTGCCACGCACCATCACAGTGGAGAGACCGTCGACGCCGTGTCCAGTGTGCTTGAGCAGCTCACGCAAGATGACGGCTCAGGACGTCGCACTTGCGTGGAGATTTCCCTTGCACGACTCTTGGCGCTGCTTTCTGGATCGCCGACGCTGCTACTGGCCTTGGACGACTCGTTTCAGTGGATTCTCACAAGCGAAATCGTGACGGCTCTCTTCACAAGAGCAGACCAAGACGCTACTCGAAACGACAGGCCGTCAACGAATGGAAACAGTGACACATCATCACTCACATTTCGCCTGCTCGAGCTCGTTGACGACCGCAGTGATGTGCTCGGCAACTCATTGTTCCAGTTGCTGCTGCTTCTTCAGCAGTTAAACGCCAACAAGTCGTCGGAGCCTCAGCGGCGACTGGCCAAGATCGCATCAGAGTTCCACGGCGATGTCGTCCGAGTCGCACAGCATCAAGAAATGAGCACGATCCTACACAGCGTCCATCGACGACTTCCGTACATCACACAAACGGTGCTCGAGCAATTATCGACCGAAAGCGCAGATAACGAATCGCCAGCAGTGTCGTGGAAGGACTGGCTGAATGCCCTCGCCTCGTCCATCTCTCGTCAACAAGTTACGGGCCAGTTGCTACAAGCGGATTTGATGCTGTGTGAGTCTCTCGCTCCAAGCGAATCGCCTCGTGTCCCTGTGGGCTCGTTCTGCGGGCTGCTATGCTACATCGTGGATCCTTCGTCCTCGGATTTCGTGGCTCTTGTACGTGAGCTCTCCCACCGACTCCAACACGTCCCCGTTTCGACTGCCAGTCGCCGCCGCCTGCTCGATATCCTCAAGCATCTTCTCGAGTACGGAGCTGATCATCACACAGCTGACGCTCGCTTCTCCACGTTGGAGCTCAAGGATACGGACGCGTGCCAAGATGTCGACCAGATCGTGCAAGCCTTTAATCGAATGAGTCCGTGGCAGGAAAGCTGGGCAGAGCTGGAGCAGTGGCAGGGTGCCAACGGCGCGGAGCTGTGGGAGTACTTACTGGACTTGGTGGTCGGCGTCGGCCAAGACGATGATGAGCTCTCTTCCCAGGCGCTTCAGCTTCTCACAAAGACTCCGTTCCCGAGCCTCGAGGATCCGGCATGGCAATTCCGCTGTCTTCGCAAGCTCACGACTGTCTACTTCTACATGCTACGTCGGTATCGAGTGTCCGTGATCGACCTGGAGGTTCAACAAGCGAATCAACACGTGTGGCAAATGCATTTGCACCTGATGCAGACCGTGATCCGTCGTGTCTGCACACTGGAAGGCGCAGTCGCCCACTACCCGTCTTCGGTGTTCACGCAGTTCTCCTCGCTGTGGCTGGATGCGTTGTTCAGCACAGCGTCAGCGACCAGCGTGCCTACTCATTTCCCCAGCAGCACAAAGGGCGACTCGTTGTCGTCGCTGAAAAAGAACAGTCTGGGTGCCAGTGACCACGCCGTGATCCGCTCCGAACGCACCATCAGTTCCAAGTGCACCAACCTCCAGTCGTCGCAGGTCATCACCAAACATTCCGAGACGCTCGTGTACCGCAAGGCGTTGGACGAGACCTGGGAGCGTGAGATGCACGCTGCGTTCACATGTAGCAAGCTAGCGAGCGGCGTCCTCACGCAACTGCTGACCTCAGACGAAGTCGACACCGAGAAACGCGAGCGACGCCTCAAAGGCGTCGTGGACATGCTGCTGGAACGAGCGACGCCGTGCTGCGGCGTGCCCAGCGACGACGTGTACAAGGAAATCCTGCCCAACCGTTCGAGCTTCGACATGGACCTGCGCATCGAGCAGTGGCTGAACCATTTCCCGGTCTTCCTCCAGCTTCTGCGTCTCGTCATCGAACAGTCCACAGGTTCGTCAGGCTCCGTCCAAGCCCTGCGACTCGTGCCCGTCGTCAAGTCGGCGCTGGTCGTGCTTCTCGGCCACTGGAACAGCGTCAAGGGCGAGCTGCAGGTCGAGAACATGGACGTGCCGCCGTACATGCGCAACCGCAACCAGCTCGCGCTGTCCTGTGAGCTCATGCGGATACTGCACGTGTCTGGATGGCTTGCTGAGCCGCTGGCTCGCACGGCAGACCTCCTTCCGCTGACTGCGCCCGCTGACATCCGCGCCATTCTGTTCAGTTGCTGGTTCTACCTGGCTGACCATCCGCCCAGTGTTAATCCCTCCCAGGCGAATCCAGTGACCGGCTCGCCAGTGAAGATGCCCATCGAGTTCTACGTGCTGCCTGTGCGGAAGGCGCTCCACCGCAACATCCACAAGATCGGCGCCAAGTACCCACAGTTCATGTGCTAGCTACAGTAGGCACGCACGCATGGCGAGTGGCAAGTGCAGTCGTGCTGTGAGGTTGTGGAGATTAAAAAGGTAGCCATGTTGAGTTCCACACTCGTGGAGCTGTTGAATCAAGGGTTTTTTTGGTTGTTGGATTGTTGGATTGTCGAGGAGAAAACAGTCACCTGCTGGAAAATCACCAACAGAAATGGATGCAGGTGTTGCGTTTTGTTCCCGCGTGCAACACAAGCAGACGATGGCGTAGGGATTGTCACTGACCGCAAGCGAGTTGCAGTTTTTCTTGGCGTTTTCTAACCAGAAGTTTTTTCACTGCAGCGTGACACAACCCAGCGAAGAAATCAAACAAAACAAATCATGTTGAGTGGTGGAGTTGGCGAACGGACTGGAGAAGATCCAACTCCCAGAGTGAAGTGAAGTGAACGAAGTGTAGGATACTTTATCCATCCTCAACTCCGCGTGTCGATTTAGATCTCGTCCTGGACAAATGGTCCAGTGAACGGCTGCCAAAAGTAAAATGTGAACCCAAGTAGAAGCCACAAAGAGCCATCGAATGAGTGGGCTCCTCAGTTTTCTTTCCTTGGTTTTCAATTGTCTCACGATGGCGCCTTCAAGAATGGCCTTTGACAGGCGAAAATGCCATTATCCACGTGAACCACGTCGTCCTCGATAGCAGACTGACTGTTCGCAGTTGCTGTTGTGGGTTGCGTCCTTGAAAACTCGGTCTGTAAAGTTCACAAACGGGGTAGGGATGCCTACTGATGTTGGCTCGCTTTCCTTTCACAAGATGAGTGAAAGACACACGAATCTGGCTGGTTGTTTGGTTGAGCCAGTTTTTCCCAGTCGTTTCCAGCAAGAATAAACCCTAGCCCCTATCAATCAGGTCTTGGGGCTCGAGTCTGCCAGCCAGTGTGGCAGTCTGCCGTCCAGAGTTTGGGCATCTGGACTGGACCTCAACGACACCACACAGAGTCACAGTCGCAAGCAAGGCACCAACAGCAGTCTTCCCTTCGAAGAGGTCTCCACTCTCTCTCTCACTCTCTTGCCTTCGACTTCCTCCGGATTTCATCCAGACGTTGGACCCTCAGATCCCCATTTGCCGCCCACCGCTCGCTTCCTCCATCCGGAATCCAGCGTTGTCCAGCACTTACCCTCCTCGTCCGGAAACCTCACTCTCTGTCCAGAAGCTCATCTAAAATGGCCTTCTCGCTGACCACTCGCGCGCTGCTTCTCACGGCCATCGCCGCGCTCGCCACCATCTCGTCGCCTGCGCATGCCGTCGACTTCGCCACCGCTGACACGGCGGCGTCCGGCGCCGGCACGGTGAGCTCCACCACGGCGCCAGCGGCTACGACTGCTGCTGCTGAAGACACCACGACCACGACTGAAGCCACCACCACGCCAACGACGACGACCACCAAGCCGACCACGGCCACCTCGACCACGGCCACGACGCCTGCGCCAACCACCAAGACGAGCGGCAGCGGCGCCTCGACGTCGACGGCGTCGTCGACCTCGTCGTCGTCGCTACCGAATGACGTCACCAAGACAGTGGACGGCTGGCCAGGAACCGTCGTGATCAAGGGCAACCGCTTCTTCGACTCGAAGACTGGGCTTGAGTTCCGCCAGCGTGGCATGGCCTACTACCCGCGTCCTAACGCCGGTGAGCTTGCCAACGTGAACAACTACGACTGGGCGGCTGATGAGCACGAGGCTGTGTGGCGTCCACACTTGGCCATCATGCAGGACCTTGGCGTGAACACGATCCGCCTGTACTCGGTGGACCCGGGCAAGTCCCACGACAAGTTCATGTGCGCGTGTGCCGAGGCCGGCATCTACGTGCTCGTGGGCATGGCGGCGCCATGCGAGAACTGCTCGATCCAGGACCTCGCGCCGCCAAAGTGCTACCCGGATGCGCTCTTTGCTCGCATGCAGGTCGTGTACAACGCCTTCGCCGTGTACGACAACACGCTGGGCTTCAGTGTCGCGAACGAGAACAATTTGCTCAACACTGGCGCGACCGTGAAGAACGGCATCCAGACCATGCCGTGTGTCAAGGCGCTGCTGCGTGACACGCGCAACTACGCCGCGAGCTGCTCGGGCATGATCCGCGAGGTGCCGATCGGTCTCGACCTGGCGGATATCCTGCCGCGCGAGCAGTGGCTCGAGTACATGGACTGCGCCATCGACAACAACGAGTACACGCGTGCGCAGTGGCTGGGCTTCAACCCGTACGTCGAGTGTGACCCGCTCACGCACACGACGTACGCGCAGTCGTCGGGTCTCCAGAACCTCATGTCGGTGTACAAGAAGATCATGTACCCGCGTCCGCTCATGTTCGGTGAGTTTGGCTGCAACCTCGGCAAGAACACGGTCGACGGCTACGAGAACCAGCGTACGTTCTACGACGCCAAGTGGATGAACGAAGAGGCCGACATGACCGAGGAGATCGTCGGTGGTAACGTCTTTGAGTTTGTGACCGAGATCCCAAACACGGTCGCGCGCAAGCTCACCAAGACGGCGGACGCCGGTCGTTACGGTGTCGGCTACTTCGCGCCAGACAACTGCGACCACGACAAGATTCCGTGTGTATTCACGCCGTACCCAGAGTACGCCAACCTCAAGAAGGCGTACACGACCACGAAGGCGTCGACGCTCAAGATGGCCGACTACACGGTCGAGCGCACGAGCGTGCTGACCTGCCCGACCAACATCTCGTCCACGCTGCAGCCGATGCCGACGTCGGTCACGCCTCTGGCGTGTTCCAACGCCATGCCAGTGTGCAGCGGCGCCAAGTCGAACGCCGCGCCAAAGTCCTCGGCCAACGTGCCAACGCTCGGTGGCAAGGCCACGCCGACCAACACGGACACGCCAGGCTCGAGCTCGAACGGCACCACCAGCGCTGCGGTCAGTGCCAACGCGTTCGTCGCGGCGGCAGCTACGGTTCTGTCTGTTGTCGCCTCGGTCATGCTCGTCTAAGTCTCCCATGCAGCTTTCCGTATAAGTAGATGTCGAATACAATGCTGCTATTCACCATACTACCTTCCATTGATCGATCAAATCCCCGACAGCGTGGATACCACAGTAGGCACGTACGACTACACCATGCTTGGTAACAGTGTGCACTGAATGAAGTACACTAAATTGGGTATAGTGGTGGAAAGATGTACGGTTGAATTGTTTCATGCAGGGAAAGATACAGGCTCTAGGCGCGGTCCATGATGCTCTTGGTGTGTGGCGGATACAGCTTGGACACGATGACCTGGCGGTGGAGCACGGCGGCCTGCTCACGTGCGTGGGCCAGCGCCTGCTGCTGCTCGGTGCTGCCCACAGTGAGCGTCTTGTTCTTGCGGAAGTCGTCACGCACACGACGCACGGCGTAGTTGCGGTAGTTGTAGCCCTGCGGAATAAAGGTCATAGAAAGTGAGCAAGACATCAGTCAAAAGCCCACACAAAGGAGATGACGATGAAGGCGTCGTGTCGTACCTCAAAGCGCGCCGCGTCGCGCAGCATGTCCTTGTATAATCGCAGTACGGTTTGCTTGGTGGCCATTTTCACTTCGATCTGCTTCTTTTGTGGTTGTGCCGACAGGCGACCGAATCGACCAAGGAGCTCATCCAAAACAAGGAGTGATGGTGATTGTTCGCGAACAACGATTCAAAAATGAATTGAACGCAGGTCTGTTAAACAGATCGAATCGAATCAAATAGAATCGAATCCAGAAAATCAAATCCAACCTTATGTGACGCGCGCAAATCAAACGTCAATCAATCTTCTGAAGACCACACTGCCCTGGAAAGACCCAAGAAAAGGGAAGCATCCCCTACACAACCAAGAGCTCTTATGCCTAGGGACTCATTGTGGACTAAACTGCGGTGATTGGAACGGAGCGCCGTGGAAATGAACGCACCGATGACGAAGAAATGGAGTCTGCGTGGGCTGCTGCGCCGCCTCTTTCGCCGTCAACCGTCCACCGTAAGTAGCTCTTCATGACCCCGATTTCTATAGCGGAAGTGCTAGCGTTTTGCTTTATCTGACGGCGATTTACTGCTCGTAGACTGAGCTTGTTGTCCAGCCGACGACCCCACCAGTGGAAGACCCTCCGAGCCCCCTTTCAAACCTGACCAAGGCCGAAAAGACCATGATCTCCAGAGCCCTGCAAGGCGCCGGTACGTGGTACAAGTGCCGCCAGAACCACCCATATCTCGTCGGCGCGTGTGGAGTTCCACGACAACTCGCGTCGTGTCCGACCTGCGGCGAGACCATCGGCGGCCACGACCACAAGTCCGCCAAAGCCAGTGGCAATCGATGCGTCAAGACGCCCTTCGCACGGTAACCTCTGCAAATACACAGCCACTGGCAGACCTCATCCACAAGCACACAGCTCCATAAGATCAATCAAACACAATCAATCGTCTCAGTCTCAGTTGTCAGGGGTGAATGGACCCATGTCACTCTAGCGGGGGTACTGAATTAGCAATATCTTTGCAACGAGTCTTTCGAAAGGACACGGCCATTGGTATTATTCTGTCTTGTCCAGTACTCTCATCTTGACCACCATTCGATTGGAAACCAACCAAGAGCTCCATTGATCATCAGCACCTAAGTACATTCTAGCACCATGGGCCGCAAGACTTCCCGCAAGGTGTCGACGCTCGTGTCGACGCTGATCCGCGCAGAGGACGCCGCCGAAGAGGAGATCCTCGAGACGCCTGCCGTGAGTGCGCTGTCCGGCGCGACCAAGCGCAGCGGCGACAGCAGCGACGACGACAGCGACGACGAGAACGCCGAGGACGAAGAGGCCGAGCTCGAGCGCCGCCTCGTGGAGGAGAAGCTCGCGGAGGAAGAGTCTGCGAAGAACGAGCGTGAGAACCGCGGCATCTACAATGGCGAGGCGCTGAAGAAGCTGGTCGAGGACTACGCCGCGTCCACCAGCAAACTCGCTTGGGTCGAGACGCTGGACACGTGCGAGTTCGCATTGGACAATGTGAATGTCCACGATGACCTGAAGCGTGAGGTGTCCTTCTACAACAACACGCTGGCCAGTGTGCGCTTCGCGAAGCAGAAGCTCAAGGCCCAGGGCATCGCGTACAAGCGTCCGGAAGACTACTTTGCCGAGATGCTCAAGAGCGACTCGCACATGGCCAAGGTCAAGGACAAGCTCATCTACGAGCAGAAGAAGATCCAGGCCGTGGAAGAGCGCAAGAAGTCCCAGGCCCACCGCAAGGTCGCCAAGGAGGTACGTTTGATGTTTCTGTTGATTGATTTTCAGTACGGCAGGATGGATGATTGATGATTTTTGTGATTGATGTTTGGATGATAATAGCTGCAAGCCGAGAAGGCCAAGGAGCGTCTGCAGCAGAAGAAGGACACGCTGGACGCCGTCAAGGAGTGGAAGAAGCGGAAGAACCAGGACAAGGGCGGCGCGATCCACGACGACGACGACCGCGAGCTGGACGACATTGTCAGCGGCAAGACGGCCGTCGTGCCCACGGGCAAGCGCAAGCGCGCGGGCGGCGACGACCGCGACGCCAAGAAGCCGCGCGTCAACTTCAAGCGCGAGGCCAAGGACAAGAAGTTTGGTTTTGGCGGCCCGAAGAAGCACGTCAAGGGCAACACCCGCGAGAGCACGCACGATATGTCGTCGTTTCCAGGCCGCAAGCAGCGTGGCGGACCGTCGGCTGGCCGTGGTGGACGTGGCGGTGGACGTGGTGGTGGACGCGGCGGAGCGTCCGCTGGCCGTGGCGGCCGTGGCGGCGCGTCGGCGGGCAAGGGCGAGCGATCGTCGGGCGGCAAGGCGCCTGCCGCCAAGCGCCAGGGCAAGAACACGCGAACAAAACAGCGTGGCGGCAAGAGATAGACGTGTACGTGCTGGCTGGCTTGGAAGGAAGCACGAAATGGATACGTACAGCTCGCGTTTAGGGAGGCATGCATGGAAGACAATACACTATATAGATTGGACACACGACAACGGAGACGAACTACGAGTACGGGTGCGTCCAGGACGTCTGCTGGGTTTCGTGGTTGAAGTAGTACACTCGCTGGGAGGACGGATCGAAGACCTCTTCCCACGGGTACGCGAGGACTCCAGGGGCAGTGGTGGTAGCAGTTGAAGCTGCGTAGTTCTGGTCGTCCGCGTAGCCGCTCTGGTCGTAGCCGTACGTGTTGTAGCTTTGACTCGGAGATGCTGCCGCTTCAGTCGACGGCCATTGCTGCTGCGGTGTCTGTGTGTAGTAGTAGCCTGGGTCGTATGAGTCGTAGGAGGCTGCCTGGGTCTCTGGGTACTGGTATTGGGCATCGTAGGTCTGCTGAGCCTCGGGATGCGACTGGTAGTACGCCAGCCACGCCGCGGCGTTGCCATCCTCAGCGTAGAAGTAGTTGGAGCTGTCCACGAGTGGACTCGCTGCTGCGTAGTACGCGTCTGCTGCTCCTGTAGTCGGTGTCGAGTATGCCGCAGCTTCGTACCCAGTGGAGGAGTACGGGGACCACACACTATCTGCTGCTGGAGAAGGTGACGACCAGGCGTTCTCTGCGTAGTAGTTCGTGTAGTCGAACCCATTATTAGCAGCGTAATACTCTGCCCACGCCGCCTCGTTTGCTGCCTCTGTCTGGGCTGTCTCCGTCTCCAGCACTGGCGCCGCTTCGTTCACTGAGACCGTCGCATCAACAGGGATAGGTAGGTCTCCGATAAGTGCCTTGGTCTCCGTATCGTCTGAACTTGCCTTCGCCTTCTGTTGCAACTCGCGTCGCTCGCGATACTCACGCAGCTTCTGCTTCCTCCACACGGAGAACCGCTCCGCTCTACGTCACAACCCCATACAAAACCAGTCAATACTTCCTCCGCGAAACGAACAAGCCAACCACCCTAGAAAGACACTTACAGGGAGTGGCTGATCCACGCGACTCGCGCCGGATCCATGGAGAACTCGACCAGGAACATGGCGTACTCCTCCTCCTCTCCTTCGCCGTCTGCTTCCTCTTCTTCCACTTCTTTAACAGGCTTCTTCCCAGCCACTTGCTTGCCTCCAACCAGAGGTTTTGCCTCTGACGCTCCAAACGCACTCGCTATTGGCACACTGTGCTCCGTGATACGAAGCTTCGCGTCGACATCCACGAGAACAGAGTCGTTCGGGTTCCGCATCCATACTTCCAGGTCATGCAGCCACGTCTTGTCCTCCAGCGCCGGCTCATGGTGGCGGAACTTGATCTTCCTCGCTCGGTCTCGGTCGGCTTTCGTCGGCAGCTTCTTCAGCCGCAGCGTCTGGCGGTTGAGAATCCATCCACGCAGGTCCTCAGAGCACTGGAGATACTTATTGCCCTTCCGCACACGAGCAATCCCAGGTAACGGCACGCCGAGCTCCATGTACTCTGGAAGTAAAAGCCCAAACATCCTCGCTCGGATGCCCATCTGACGCCGCTGCAACGCGTTCATCTCACGCAGCTTTTTACTTGCGACGCTGTCGCTGGGCAGTGGCGGCGCCATACCAAGCGCATTCTTCAGTCGATACGGCAGCTTCTTCTGCGTGGCTGCGTCTTGCTGGATCTGTTTCCACGTTGCATCTTTCTGGTCTCGAAGGGCTCTCGCCACACGCCTGGCCCGCATCAGCGGCATACAGTTCAGCCAGAAACGCTGGATCTTCTTGGCACAGCGTTCGTGCTTCACCTGGAGCTCCCTTAGCTTGATGAGC
The DNA here is from genome assembly GCA_023337545.1 of Pythium coloratum. NCBI lineage: Eukaryota > Oomycota > Peronosporomycetes > Pythiales > Pythiaceae > Pythium > Pythium coloratum. The sequence goes on from JAADXE010000159.1 coordinate 37,152, forward strand.
TCCGTGTCAAGCATCTCGCGGTCGGCTTGCTCTTTGGCTCGTCGCTCAGCGCGTGCTTTCATCTGCAGCGTGACAACTTGGACTCGCTTGAGCTCGCCACAGGCTTCGATAGGATGCTTGAGCACTGCACAGGCTCCACAAACACGCTTCTTGTCGGTCTCACAAAGCCACTGCACGGACCGTGGGTACGTCGGAGGTGCTGTCGTCTTGGGGATCTTCTCGTGGTCCAGCAACGTCTCGTCATCGGCGTGGCAATCGTCGCACGATTCTACCAGCGGTACGGACTTGTGGACCTGCAGTGCTCCTCGACGGTGGGCGAACGCGTAGCACACGTCGCAGAACAGAGCCCCTCGCTCGCCATCGTCCTTGGCTGCTGTGGTCTCATCCCGTGGCTTGGCTTTCGTCTTCTTCGTGAGCTTGCGTTGGGCATCGGTACAGCTCGTGCACTCACGCGTCGCGACTTGGAACTGGCACAATCCACACTTGCGTAGCCGCTCGAGCTCATGGACAGAGCCTTCTTTGACCTTGTGGTACGTCTTGACGCACTCGTCACAGAAGAACTCTTCACAAACATCGCAGTACCAGTCACTGCAGGTCTCACATCCGCTTTTGCCTTCACACTGGACCACCACGCGCTTGTCTTCTGGGGGGAAAGGCACAGCTTCAGTTACCACGTCTTCGTCCTGAAGAGCCCAGGGCTTGAGCCACGTCGAATACCCGGTCTTGCGGTTCATCCAGTACGGAAGCCCCCACGCCGAGTCGATGTACTTGTCGTACTGCTCACAGATGCGAGCCTTGAAGATCTTGCGGGCCAGTCGGCGACGCACGCAGGCCTGGACTTTGATCACCGCTCGCCGCTTGAGGTCCATTTCACGCTGCTGCAGAAGCTGCAGCTTGAGGATGTGGCCTTGCGCGGCATCTCGCTTGCGCATCATCAGTTGCTGCACGACGCGCGCGTGGGCGTCCACCACTCGTGCAGTGTACAAGGTCAGTTCGTCCACGAAGCCTTTGAACTCGGGGACCACAAACACAAACTGCCACAGCAACGCGAGCACGCGAGCTTCCGGGCCATCGTACTTGTTCCGCCACGCACTCACATGCTGGAGCTTCATATCTGCGAGACTCTGGAGCGTCTCCACAAACTCAGCAAATACCAGCGCACGCTTGGAAGCCCCGGCAGCTTTGGCCATCGCGAGATCCACGTCCGTCATGGAAAAGGTCTCTGCGGCATTGTTCTTGTGCCGCTTCTTGGGTGACGTAGCGGCCACGCCGTGCTTGTTGGCCGCTTTGAACAACGCGATGACTTTGGACCGCTCCATCTTCGTGGCGAGAAGCTCTTTTACATCGACACTTTGCCACTTGGACGAGTCTTTCAGCCCACTCACGGCCAGGAAAAGCGTCGGAAGGATCGGGAACCGGGCTCGAGCGGGCGGCTTCCTGGCAGTCGCTGGTAGAACGAAAGATCCTTTCACGTAGATCTTGATCCCGTCGTCATACGCTGTGGCGAGCGACGACTGGAGGACAAACGCGTCAGTGATGTGCTGGACGCAAATCACGAGACTCTGCCTCGCAAACAAGCTCTCTTCGTGGCGTTTGCGTTGGGTTTTCAGCAGCTTTGCCACGTACTTGCGGTAGAAAAAGCCCCACCGCAGCCAGTGCTGGATACGCACAGCCATCTCGAGACGACGCTGCTTTTCCAACCGCCACAGCACCACCAGATGCTGCGCTCTCTTGTGTTTGAGCCACCGCACGATCTTCGTGGCCGCCTTGGCTCGCTGATTCGCGCGTTTCCACTTCCACTGTCTCACAAAGCGACGCACGAGACGCTGGGCCTTGAGGATACGAACTCGGGCTCGTGCTTGTATACCTCGTGCTCGCTTTTGGATACAAATGGCGGCTTCACGTCGCTTTTGCACTTGAATTTCAACGTCAACCGCCTGGCGACGCCACTGTTTCAGGCGGAAATGCACGTGGTGGCGATGGTGAAGGTACACGCGCTGGATCCGTTGAGCTGCCGAGTTCTGGAGGTCTTCAGGACTCACTGACTGGGGTCCACCTTTCTTTTTTGTTTGCTTCATGATATCCGCGAGCCCGCCCTTTGCAATTGCAGCGACTCCTTGGGTTTTCTTCGCTGGCGGTTGGTTGCGACGCTCTGCCTTTTCACGGATCCGCTTGAGCCGTGCGAGCTTCAGACGTCTAGTCTGTTGATATTTGTAGTTCTGTTGCTGCCACCAGCGCCTAATATGCTTTTGGATGAGCACGGCGGCCGTAAAAATCCGTTTTTGTTGCTGCAAAAGCACCGATCGAAACCTCTCAGCCGCCAAATCCTTCTGCCGCTGCTTGTGACTGTCACGCGACGTCCACCAGAGCCACAAAAAGCCCGTGATTTGGCTTGCAGCGCGTTGTTTCTTGAGTAAACTCGCTAGTTTCCGGAATTTTTGGCGAATAAGCATCGGATACATCGCCTGGCATATCACAAAACCGGCGCCGCGTCGCTCGAGCTGCCACTGGAGCATCACCTGTCGGTTGGTGTTGCGTGTGAGCATGGCCATCGCCATGGCTTGACGTCGAAGCTCCTTTTTGTGACGTGTGATCTTTGTACGCGTGAGAAAACCTCGCATAATTCGCTGGATTTGTATGGCTGCGAGGATGCTTTTGATATTGAGAAGCATCGAGATCAACGCGTTTTGACGCAGCTTACGGTCACGCCATTGTTGCTGGAGGTAGCACGTCGCTTGCTTACGTTTGACGTGGTAGCGCTCGCGTTTTTTCCACTGATACCGTTGCCAGACACATTGGATCTTGATTGCTTGGTGGAGGCGGTAGCTAATGCGAAGCTCGAGGACTTGTTTGGCTTGTACTTTGAGCTTATCGTCTTCTTTTTGCAGCAGACGTCGCAATTTCCTCGCTTGGTGGCCTCGAAAGACGCGGGTTATCGTTGCTGCAGCTCGCTTTTGCTCCTCGCGACGTAAAAATCGCGTAATTTCGACCCATTTCCGGTAGTAAAGCTTGTAAAATCGATGCTGGAAGCGCTGCATCACACGTTGGATCACTTCCAGCGACCGTTCCTGGCAGAATTCCGTGAGATTCTTCTCAAATAGGAACTGCGACGACAAAATCGACTGCGAAGCCGTCAATAAAGCTTGCAAGTCCTCACTGGCGACTACAACTTGGTGCTGAGACTGCTGAAGCTTGCGCTGGGTCTCCGCTAGCGACTCGTTCATCTCTTGACGATACTGCTTCACGACAAGCTCCTCTTCCGCGCTCGCTTGAATTAACCGTCGCCGTTGGTCGTCATAGTCCGTCGCTGCTCGTCCTTGGTCTCTTTTTGTTGGCGAGGCAGCTTTTAAAGGAGACTTGATAGGACTCACTGAACGCACAGACGCCGAGGGCTCTTCAGGAGCTGGTTTCGGAGCCTTTTTTTGCTTGCGAAGAGCCAAAAGCACGCGATACGCCTCACTGCCCTGCACGTTTGCAGTCGCAGCAGCCACAGTATCATTTTCGTTGTTGTTTCCCGGGGTTTGGGACGTGAAGACTGCCTTGGGAGGTGGTTGGTGGAGAACGCGGCGAATGAGCAGGTCATCGATGGACGCTAGTCGCTCGCCTCGCTCAATGGCACGCAGCGTGGCCTGTAGACGCGTCCACTCGCCGTCCATGGCAACCGCATTGTTATCGGACGTGTCCGTGCCTCTTCGTGTCCAGATCCTGAGAGCCTCATAAACATTAAGTGGGATTATTTATACGTTGTCAAAAATGATTTTATGTTGTGATTGTTGAAAAATACTCAAATGATAATCATTTTACGAATATACGTCTCGTAAAAAACAGCTTCCTTGACCAAGAATCATGCAAGATGCAACTTCATGGAGCTGCATTGAACAATGAATGGCACACCACAGTCACTGTGATGGAAAGAAGGCTACAGTACAATACAGTACTGCGTGTACAGTACTGTACGGTGCTGGACACGCCGAGGGATGCGCGGACGAAGAGGAGGGCTCTCAGTCACCTGGCTGCATGAGATGACGCCGCTCTTCGGTTCCGAATTCTCACTTGCCAGGCGAAATGGTCGTCGATTCGGAGCGAAGAGGAGCCGAGGAGGCCTCCAGAGTCTGGTCTATTTAGAATGTGCACTCTCGTGTCGCGAAGTCGTCAGCTGTTCGAAGGAGGAGATCTGCAGATCGGACCCGGCGGGTCCGTCCACAAAACGTAATTTCACTCATGCTGGATCATCCAAACGGGAAGGCGGACTCGACATGCCTCGGACTTCTCACGGGCTTGCGAGTCCAAGCTCGTTAAGTATCCTGTTGACACTCTGATAACCAAATAAACCGCCACGAATTTGAAGTCTTGGAACTTCAGGAAATCCGGGGCGCTTGGAGCAATCTAAATAAATGCATGCTTGGGGTTTTGCCTCCGCAGATACCGTACCGTAAGACCTCGTTTCTTTGGATTGTCGTGGCTTGTTTGAAGACTAATCAGTCGAGCCAGGCTGTGAATTTCGACTGAAATCCACGTGCATTCGCCAATTAGACGGTGGCCATCCGGCGCATCAGCTGGTGACACGAAGGGCGACTACAGTAGTACTCGTGCGTTTTATGGATGAGTGGGAGGTCAGGGAAAGTCAAGGATCTGGGCATTCGTAACGCTTCTCAAGTCTCACCTAACTTTGATCTCACTTGAGTTTTGTATCCACTCGGGTATCTGAGACCGTGGCCATTCTGGAGAACTTCTGGCTGCTGTTCAGAGCAAGGGATGGACGCCTCCGACTCGACTCGCATTGTGGCGTCGTGAGGATTACTGTCAACTTGACAGTGTCAAGGCTTGACACTGCCTGACTCAAGCAGTGTCCTCGTCGTGCAGTGGGTGAGTGAGTGGGTAATGGTGCGTACGAAACCCTGCTGGCTGGGCGACGCTTCTGAGTCTCTGACCACGTTGGGCACTGTGCTGACGGCTATCCATGTGGAAAACGAGACGAAAGCCCGGCCTTGCTCACGTTCTGAGCAAGGGCAACCGTTTCTGTTCCTCTCCTGTGGATCACCATCGTGCGTCTTCGAACGCTGCCCGTTCCGTTCCTCACACTGCAGGGTGACCGACAGTGGGCCGTTGAACTACAGACGCGATGAGCTGACGTGGGGGATGCCATCCACCGCCGGCCGCCCTCTGGCAAGAGGAAGACTCACTTCCACAGCACAGCACGTCGCCGTCCTTGCGTCTTCAGATCGCAGGCTGGCGATCTGCTCTGTGAGCCGCTCATTTCATTCTTCAATCCACTTGCCTTCGCTCAAGTGCCTCCAAGAAGCCTCCGCTGCCCAACCGCAGACCCTCCACCCACCAGCCCACCATGAAGGTCTTCATCTCCGCTACTATGGCGCTCACGGCCGCGACCATCTCGTCCGTGTCGGCCGACTTCCCCGCCAACGTCCAGGCGCTCATCGATCCATCGGTGGACCCGTGCGAGGACTTTTACCAGTACTCGTGCGGTAGCTGGCTCAAGGCCAACCCGCTCAGCCCCTCGGACGTGACCAAGGACTACTCGTTCACGTCGGTCGGCGACCGCAACGACCTCGTGATCCAGCAGATCGTCAAGGAGAACTGGCCGCTGGTCGGTGAGTTCTGGGACTCGTGTCTCGACACGAACACGCTCGAGACCGTGGGCAACAAGCCACTGCAGGCCATGCTCACCAAGGTCACGAGTGCCGCCACCAAGTCCGACGTGATGCGTCTCGCTGGTGAGCTGAGCCGCATTGGCGCCCAGTTCGTGACCGAGTACTCCATTAACGGAGACTACAAGGACGCCAAGTCCAACATCATGTACCTTGGCAACGCCGACCTCGTGCTGCCGGACGTGAACACGTACCTCAACGACGCGCCGTTCAAGGCCATCGAGCCGGACTACCGCAAGTACATCACGACGGTCATGACGCTTTCGGGTTACAACGTGAACGGCGGCCCAAAGCAGCAGGGTGGTGCCCAGGCCAACGCGACGGTCGTCACGCCAACGTACTTCGAAGACACGGTGATCGCCGTGGAGAAGAAGCTCGCGAACATGCTGCTGGAGGTCAAGGGCCAGTCCGGCGACGACGCGTACTACATCCCAGCTAAGCTCGGCGACGTCATGGCCAAGTACCCACTGTCCATCGGCGCGTACTTCAACGGCGTGGGCATCCTCGAGAAGTCCAAGCTCACGAAGGAGTCCAAGGTGATCATGAACTACCTGGACTACTTTGAGATCTCGGAGCGTGTGCTTGGAGAGATCGACATCAAGGACCTGAAGACGTACATCGCGTTCCTGTACGTGAACAACCGCGTGCGCCACCTGAGCGAAGGCTTCTACGACGCGTACTTCCAGTTCTTCTCCAAGAAGCTCAACGGCCAACCCACGCGCTCGACGCGTACGAGCATCTGCACGTACCGCATGACCCAGTTCTTCCCAGACCTCGTGGGCAAGTACTACTTCATGAAGATGTTTGACAAGGAGCGTGAGGACAGCGCGCAGCTCATGACCAAGCTCATCGAGGAGGCCATGGGTCAGCACATCCAGCAGCTCGACTGGCTGGACAACGCCACGCGTCTTGAGGCCGCCGGCAAGCTCGCCAAGGTCGCCAACCTCATCGGCCAGTCCAAGGTCAAGCAGAGCTACCCGTTCGTGCTCAAGCGCGACGAGTTCTTCAACAACATCAACTCGATCCTCACCAACGACTACGAGAAGAAGATGAAGAAGCTGGGCAACCCATTGGACCGCGAGCTCTGGTCCAAGTCGCCTGCCGAGGTCAACGCGTACTACTCGCCACTGGAAAACAAGATGGTGTTCCCGGCCGCGATCCTCCAGGCTCCGTTCTTCAACGGCTCAGCCCACCCGGCCCAAAACTTTGGCTCGATCGGTGCTGTGATTGGCCACGAACTGACCCACGGTTTCGACAGCAGCGGCCGACGCTTCGACGGTGACGGCAACAAGCGCAACTGGTGGACCGAGTCCACTGGCAAGGAGTTCGACAAGCGTGCGCAGTGCATGCAGAACCAGTACTCGTCCTTCATCGTGACTGGTGACAACGGCCGTCCACTGGTCCGCGTCAACGGCGTGCGTACGATCGGCGAGAACATCGCCGACAACGGCGGCTTCAGCCTCACGTGGGACGCGTACCACGCGTACGCGCAGACCACCAAGTTCAACGACCAAGGCGTGTCGGCCAACGACGCCGACAAGCTGCTCTTCCTGTCGTTCGCGCAGACGTGGTGCGGCCGCTCGCGTGACGACGCCATGAAGAACCAGATCGCCACGGACCCGCACTCGCCTGGCCAGTGGCGTGCCAACGGCGTCGCCATGAACAACGAGAACTTCGCCAAGACCTTCCAGTGCAAGTCGACGGCCAAGATGAACCCGGCCACGCGCTGCAAGCTGTGGTAGATAGCGAGACTAGTCGAAGGAATGCTGTTGTAGCTGTCCTTGTCTCTAAATTTGAAGTCCATGTTCGAAAAATTGTGGAATTAGCTTCAAAACTGTTTCAAAACACGAATTGCCCAGTAAACCTGGTGTTGAGGGGGTACAGTAATCCCTCGCTTAACGACTCTCTATACAAGTACATAACCCTGCTATACCTTATCCTATGTTTGGTGTCATATAGATTATGTTACCTACTATATATGGATACCCGCCACAATAAATTTTGTCGAAGGGGTGTCGTTAACCGAGGGATCACTGTAACGTGAAATCTCGTAAACAAGACATCAAATTAGTCAAATTACATGACAAGAAGGCTCTCTGATTGTTAGTATCACGTAATGGCAAGGAAAGTGCACATCAGTTCGTATCACCCTCGGATGCTCCTTTGGTGACTCACCAGAAGAAGTCTCCATTGCACGGTACAACTGCACCCACTGCACCCAATGTAGCCATGATGCAAATACGTAATCGGCAGCGACCTCACCCGTCGAGACGATCTCACCCGTTCTGCTTTCAGAGAGAGAGAGAGAGAGAGAGAGAGAGACCACACACCAGCACAACTCACAGCAGCACACTCACTTCACCATTTGCCACCGCCGTCCGCAATGGTCTCACCTGCTCATCCACCGGCTCCGCTCGTCTGCGTGCAGCTCGCGCTGCGTACCGAGACTGATGACACGACCAGTGCCCGTGCGCAGGTGGCTGCTCTTCCCCACGTCGTG
>JAADXE010000160.1:0-44978 GCA_023337545.1 Pythium coloratum
CAAGGCCGCCACCCACGCCAAGGCCGCCACCCACGCTAAGGCCGCTACCCACGCTAAGGCCGCCACCCACGCGAAGGCTCAGCACCACGCCAAGGCGGCCGTCAAGGCCCACCACGCTTAGGTTGTGTACCGTTGGCAACGTCAGGAGCGATGTGCTCCCCGACGTGTGTAGGGTGATGATGCTTCTACTTTGTTCTGCGTACTCAACCACCAGGCTCCTGTAGCAACGGTGATCAATGTGTGTTGCTGCCATCTCGACAGGTTCCTGATCAAGACTGTGCCCGCCCCTCACATGCTCTTGCAGACTCGAAATACACGAAAAACGTAAACAAACACTTCTTCAAATTGCACACACTTCAACTTCAGCATTTTGCAAGCTTCTCAAGTCAACGTACGGATATCCTACTGTATACTAGTATGCTTGTATGGCTTGTCAATGACCTGCGTCAAAATTGGGTAAATGTCTTGTGTGTTTCCAGGACATTTTCACTACGGTGCATGTCTGCATTGGCTGAGTAGCGTCCAGTAACATGCTCTCATTCGACGCTCGTACAGCCCTAAGATGCATTTTGGTTGCACACTGTTGTATTGCCGACATCTCTCGGTTCGTGCTCGTGCGAGGTCTTGGCCATTGAAGTACCGGTACCGGTATGGTCTGTAGGGCAGGTGATCGACACGATATCAAGCGTCATGGTTCCTGAGTAGTCGCTGCGCCAAAAGATCGCGGCGAACCACGATCGCTCATTGGCGACTCCTCCACAGCCAGCCGCGTGTGGAAAATCTAGAAAGGTGAACAAGCGCGTCTGCTCTGCAGGACTGAGAGTTTGCTTGTGACAGTGAAATGGCATGTCATTCCCGAATTTGGTACTCTCTTCAATCAGCTTTGCACTCACCACTTGCCACCACTTACTTCCGATCCAGCATGAAGTTCTCGTGCATCGTGCTGCTTGCGGCGACGACGCTCGCGTTCGCTCAAGCGCATGTCGAAAAGGCGCAGCACCACCAGCACCACCAGCACCACCAGCACCACGCTGCTGCGCACATGGAAGGCCAGCACACGTGGCAGCAGGCCAGGATGGAAGCTGCTCACCACAACAAGGCTCAGACCAAGATGGACAAGGAGCACCACGCCAAGGCGTCGACACGGACGTTCAGCCAACACCACGCGAAGGCAGCTACCCACGCCAAGGCTCAGCACCACGCGAAGTCTGCGGTCAAGCTCGAAGCCCACCACCACGCCAAGGCCGCCACGAAGATGCGTGCGGGCCAACTTGGAATGAACGGTCCACCACCTCAAGGCGGAGGCGGTCCGCCCGGTGGCCAGCCTCCTAACAACGGTCCTGGTGACCCGACCAAAGGGCCTCCCCGTGGTCCTAACGGCGGTGGGCCGACCAACGGACCTCCAGGAGGGCCTAACGGCGGTGGTCCGGGAAACATGCACGCCAAGATGGAGGCTCACCACCACACAAAGGCGGCTACGAAGAGTGCGCACCAGCACCACGCCAAGACAGCCATCAAGACGCACCACGCCTAAGTTGCAAACCTTCGGCAACGTCAGGAGCGACGTGCTCGTAGGTGTGTAGGGTGTCGATGCTTCTGCAATGTCCTGTTGGCTTCACACGTTGTGACATCGGTGATGGATGTTATTCGATATATTCCAGTTCATTTATCAACCTCAACGTGGTATTACGTACTCATATTCACAGCTCTATGTGATCACAACAACAAACTCACTGAGCACTTTTACAGCCCAGTGCTTCCTGCTTCCGATGGATCACCAACAGCAACACCGTCGCTTTGACTTGTGCTATTGGAGGCACTACTGCTGTCAGCCAGTGGGTGGCCAGTGTCGTCAAAAACCTTGGCGTCCGTTGCATTGCCAGCTACAACATGAGCTGGCTTGTCATCAGCGTCCAACCCCTCGAGACTGTAGCTCTTCTTCACGCAGCCTTCGTCCGTCGCCTCACATACTCGGCAAATTTGTGCGTAGAGCTCACGCTTGCACCCGTACGGAGCCGTCTCGCAGCGCTTTGAGTTCTCGTAACACGGTGGGTTTTCCTTTGTGAGTGCCTCGGGAGTCGGCAGCGCCGTCATGTGATTTGCACCGCTGGCTGCGAGCTTGTTGTACAGCTCCACCATTTGCTGCGCGCGTAGCTTGTTGCTGTCGGTGTTGAACGGGTTTTTCCAGAACGGCAGCGACGTCACCTTTGTGTTGTCCGTGACGCCGTCGTCCACACTAAACTCGACGCCCTTGTACTCTCCCGTCTTGTCAAGACAGAACTCGGTGTAATTCGTGTATCGTTGCTGCGTGGTCGGGTTCGTGAGGAAGGTGATGCCCACGAGATCGTCGATGTTGATGTAGCCGAGCGTCTTGTATGTGAACGTGCAGATATTTCCATCCGGCTGCGAGCCGTAGCCGCAGAGTCCGCCAGTGTACTGCTGCCGGCACGCGAGATCTTTGTCGGTCCACTTCTTCATCACGCAGCTATTTGGAAACGAGAACCACACCGCGTCTGGGTATAGTGCTCGTGCATCTGTGTCGCGCTTGCTGGCTCCTACGGACGGACCGAGCCGCGTCTTGCCATCGCCACCGAAGAACGCGTTGCACTCTGCAGGCAACGCCGCGTCGCCCGTTGCCGTACAGGCACCACCGTCCATCGCGACGAACGGCGCGTACTCCGGCAGCGTCGTCGCGTCTGGCTCGTACACTGTCAGTGCGGCGTCTGGCTGCAGGATGTGGAGCTCGTAAAACACGATGTACTGCATGCTGTTCTTGCGCTTACACTCGGTGTTGTGCTTGACGTTGATGCCTTCGGCCTGCACGTACATCAGCGCGCCTTCAACGCTCGCTGTGTTGACCGTATCGAACACCGCGCGGTATTTCTCCGCGAACGTCTTGCCGTACGCCGACACAAACGTGCCCTTTTCTTCGTTCCACTCGGGCAGATCGCCCTGCACTCGCGCCTGGATCACACGCACGGTCTTCATGGCCGCCACCTCGGTCGTGGTGGCCACAGCCAACGCCATGGCCATCGCTACAAGCGCCAGGCCCCGCATATTCGTCGTCGTCCACACCATCGTATCGGAGACCGTCAAAGTCTATTGTTTGTGTCCCGTCTAGTCGAGACAGAGGCAGAGAGAGGTGAGCACGATGCGCGCGCTGGCCAGCCGAACTGCCGACTGACTGTGGCTGTGTGGAGCAAGAGGAGACTGTCGGGCACTGGACTGGATCTCCAGCGCCTGATGGATGCGAGCGGCTGGGAAGATGCAGCCAGCTGATCACAGCAATAATGAGGAGCTCCTCGTGGCGGAAGGGAAGGGCTCCGATAAAAACAAGCGGAATGCCTGACGCGGTCAGGGAAACGCGTGGGGGGGAATGACACGCAGACTGAGCCTCTGCTTTAGGAGCGACAGGCTCCTCCTTCCTCGCCTTACGTGCCTGCACGTGAGCAATCGCCTGTGCATCTCATCTCGCTTCCACATTATGAGGAAAACGCCAGTGCGAACGTGCACGATAAGTCGAAATTCAGAATGTCCATCAAGCGAAAAGCTCCACCAGCCGGTTTCCATGAAGCCATGTGGAGACGCTCCTACCGTGCACCATCTGAATACAAGTTCCCCCCCCGATATAAGAGCAGCATTTGACGGGTCGTGAACCCATCTTGATCAGAATAATGAACCCAACCCGTTGATCCCAGAAAACCAGATGCGACCTTGCTGTACCCATGTGGGTAATTGGGTGGATGATCATCTGGGTTATTGGGTCGTGAAACGTCAGACCCCCTTTCGGTCTTCGGTCTTGTTGTCCCCCTTCTCTTTCCCCCACTGTAACCAACCATTTACATTAGAGGAGCTCTCCATTTCCAAGAGCTCATCGGGCACGCAACTAACTGTATCCATCTACTAACATCACCATGGCGCGTCGCGGACAGAAGATGAACCTGGGCGAGTTCCTGGGCGACAAGGCGGCCGCCTACATCCCAGAGGCCGCTCTCCCAACGGGCCCGCGTGTGCGCGCTGAGGGCGAAGAGGACTCGCGCGGCGGCTACGGCGACCGCCGTGGCGGCGACCGCTTCAGCGACCGCGCGCCGTCGCGCAGTGACGAGTCTGGCCAGTGGCGTGGCGACCGCGCCGGCGGAGACCGTGGCGGAGACCGTGGAGGCTTTGGCGGCGACCGCGGAGGCTACGGCGGCGACCGTGGCGGCGACCGCTTTGGCGGCCGTGAGGAAGGCGGCGACAACTGGCGTGGCGGCGGCGGCGACCGCGGTGGTCCGTCGCGCTACGACCGTCCTTCGCGCGACAACTTCCAGGCCGAGGAGCGTCCTGCGCACATGCGTCTGAACCTGCAGCGTCGCGACGGCGCCGGTGACGAAGCCCCACGCGGAGGCGCCGGTTTCAACTCGCGCGGTGGCGAGGAGGCGCCACGCGGCGGCGACAAGTTTGCCAGCGCTTTCGGCGGCAGCTCGGGCGGCTCGCGCTTCGGTGGCGACCGTGACGGTGGCTCGCGTTTCGGCGGAGACCGTGATGGTGGTTCGCGTTTCGGAGACCGTGACGGTGGCCGCTTTGGTGGCGACCGCGGTGGAGACCGCTTCGGCCGTGGCGACCGCTACGACGACCGCGACTCGCGTGGCGGTGGCTACTCGTCGTCGCGCTTCGGCCGTGACGACCGCCGTGACGACGGCCCTGTTGGCGGCATCGCGGCTGCGTTCCAGAACTCGATGCGCATGACCGACAACGTCAAGACCGTGCAGCAGGAGGCCCCAATCGACGACAAGAAGGCCCAGGCCAAGAAGATCCGTGAGGAGCGCAAGAAAAAGGCCGAGGAGGAGCGCCTCGCGGCCGAGGAGGCCAAGCGCGCCGCCGCCGAGGCCAAGAAGGCCGCCGAAGAGGCTGCCGCGCTCAAGGCCGAGGGCGACCGTGAGATCATCGCCGAAGTGCTGGAGAGCGGCAAGCTGGGCGACGATCTCGCCAAGGTCGCCAAGGATGTGTTCGCCAAGCGTGGCCGTCCATCGGGCGCCGTGATCTTCGAGGCCGTGACCAAGAAGGCTGAGGCTGTGGCCAAGGCCAGTGCCAACTGGATTGCGCCGAGCCAGTACGGTCGCTTGCTTGAGTTCGCGATGACGGACGCCGAGGTTGCCGACCAGGTCAAGGCGCTGTACGCGCTGCAGATCTTCCTGAACGAGCACGGCTTCCCGAAGGGCGTGATGGAGAAGTGCTTCATGGCGCTGTACACGCTCGACATCATCGAGGACAAGGCGTTCTTCGACTACAAGTACGACGTCGACAGCGACGCGCCAGGCCGCATGAAGGCCATTGTCCAGCTCTCGACGTGGCTCACGTGGCTCGAGACCCCAGATGAGGAAGAGAGCGAAGAAGACGACGAGTAGACGCATTGGAAACGGCAACCAATCACTCACTCTGCTGTCTTGTGAGCTGCTGCACGCAACATGGTGGCTGCTCCTCCCTATAGATTAGAAGTTTTCGCGCTGCTCCTCTTCTCTTCTTTCCTCACATTTGTATTTCCGCATTTTTGTATACACGGATACAACGAAAACGCTACACTTCAACACAAACAAACAAAAACAATCTACTTATCGGCGCGTTCATTGACTTGATGATTTTGTTGAGGTGATCTATTGAAGCTGAGATCTCAGCCAGTTGAGCTACAACTACAAGTAGGCGCTTTCTGCAACTGAGACCGTCGTCGTGGGTTTGTTGGCGGTGAGTAGGACGTGGACGTTGACCACAGACTGCGTCACACCGTCCAGCACGGGCGTGAGCTCGTACTGGAAGCTGGGCAAGACCTTGAACTGCGGCGCTAGGGCGTGGAACATGCGTTCGACGTGGATCAAGTCGGTCTCTGGGTCGGCGAACTGCGCGTGGAGTAGATCCCATTCCAGTTGGTCCAATTCCACGTTGCGTCCATTGGTAGTGAGCGCGTACTCCAAGTGGTGGCGGCTGATGAGTCGCGAGCGCGTCGGATCCACGGCGTCGAAGAGCTTGCAGGCTTGCTTGACGTCCACTTTCCACTGCTGTGCGTCCACGAACTCCCATAGCATCAACCGAAGCTGCAATTGCACGGCGCGAGGCAGTGGAGTCGACGATGGAGACGCAGAAGCGAGAGCCCTGGGCTGCTGGCTCACAGGCAGCGAGACGACGCCCCTCACCGACTCCTTGCGCACGTACACACTCTGCAGATCCGTACGAAGCTTGTCAAACACGCCAGCCGCCGCGCCACTGCTCACGTCTTTGCCAACCCAGTTGACAAAGTGCTCGCTTGTCATGTCCTGGAGGTTCGCACCGGATAGTACAAACACCCAGCGATGGCCTTCTTCGTCCAGCGGGAGTTTGTGAAGCTCGAGCGTGTGGTGGTTGGCGGTGCTGGCAACAGACGAGCTGACCTGCAGCAGTGATGAGACCGCGAAGCTTGGTGTGCCCACGTTCATAGGCTGGGAAAACGTCAGGAGCTGGCCTCTGGAACTGAGTGTGAAAGACATGGCGTGGACTGATGTGACCTTCCGTGAATGGTACAGCTCGACGATATCCTGGAGTTTCCGACTGCGTTGCGTCACGGCTCGCAGATCGTCACACACGTTGAGAGCCCCTGAGATCTGGCGACTGAGCAGCGGAAGATTCGTGAGCTCTCCAGGCGAAGGCGCTCGTCCCTTGGGAAAGAACAGCACGACGATGCCCACGACCTCGAGGCCGTCAAAATCCCACACCGGACAGGCCACGACAGCATGCTTGGTGAAACCGGTGCGGTGGTCCGAGCGACTGGCCCGCATCATGTACTTGCTTAGCTCGAGCGCACTGATCGACGTAGAGCTGCCTGGCGTGATCGTCACCTTTCGCGACGTCCGCCTTGTGTTGACTGGCACTGCTATGTTATCGCCATCGTGGTCGTCGTCCTGGTCGTGGTCGTTTTCATTCGTCTCTTCGATGCCGTCGACCCAGTGCTTGACCACGACCATGGAGCTCTTGCCCAGCACGTGCTCTAGCAGCCCTTCGTTGGTCGGTACCGTGATCTTCTGGTCTGTAAGGACGGAAATGCGGCGCGCCTGCGTCCGCAGCGACGGCGCCCGTGAGGTCAAGTCGTGTCCGGAGCCGTTCGCTTGAGAGATCGCCATGCTCGAGCTGCTGCCCGTGGACGAGTCGTTCATCGCTGTCGTCGTCATGGCGGCGCTGACGCTCTCGGCGTTTGGAGACAGCTTGGCCGTCCACATCGCTCGGCGGTCGGGTTCCCAAAGGAACAAGTGGGCTTTTTCCACGCCAAATAGACTCGAGCACGTGTTGTACACAGCGTTGATGATGCCGACGGGCGACATTTCTTTGAAAAAGCTCAGCGTCGTGTCCAGCAAGTGTCTGGTCTGCTCTTGCTGCCGCATGATCGCCTGCTTTTCCAGGATACTCGCCAACACGGAGCACGTCTGGCTGCTCACGATCGACAGGAACAAGTCAAAGCGTTCGAACTTGACCTTGCGGCCGCGCGTGTTCACGAGGTGCAGCATGCCGATGAGTTTCTTCGTGGTTTGTGTCGCATCCTCTGGGTCGTCGATCAGCAGCGGCATGAACAACACGTTGCGGGCCGTGATACCACCGATACTGTCGACGTACGCGTTGTAGTTGGGCGTTGAAGGCGACAATTCGTTCACGATGACCAGCTCACGCGTGCGCAGAGCCTTTTCGAGCAGCGAGTGGCGATACATTTGCTCTTTGACCACGATCTTGTGACGTCGCTTGCGGTGGAAGGTGAACAACTCGGTCTGGCCGACGCCAGGCCCACCACCGCTTTGCTCCGGCGCGAGAATGTAGATTGCCGCGCTCTCCACACCGATGATGTCTTCGGCACACGACCCTAACGTCGCTACGGCTTCGACTAAATCCGCGTCGGCGATCAGTTTGCCCAGACTTGCGCATAATTCCTGTGTTTTCTGAAATAATTGCGAGTTTTCGATGGCCAATGCGATCAATTTCGAGATTGTTTGCAGTAGAAACTCGTCCTTCGACCGGAATGGTGCACCGCCGGTTTTGTTGATGACTTGCACGACGCCTAGTAGCGTTTGCTGAGGCTCAGCGTGATGCTGCTGGTCGGCTTTTCCGTTCTTCGTCGGGCTCTCGTCGATGATGACGGAGCTGTAGACGTCGTGCTGAGACCGTCGTCGTCGAATAGGTGCCTTGGTCTTTGAAGACAGTGTCGTGAGGATCGGCACGGTCAAAATACTCTTCGTGCGGTAGTTGCTCTTCTTGTCCCAGCTCGAATTGAACCGCGAGTCCTCGTAGGCGTCGGGGATATTGATCAGTGCCTTGGTCTCAGCTACCATACCGACGATGCCGTGGCCGAATGGGATCCGCATCGTCGACTTCTTGACGTCGTTCACGACCTCGACGCCTCCCTTTCCAGAGATATCACTCTGCCAGTTGAACAGCATGCGGTCGTCATTATCAGCGACAAACAGCGAGCAGCGGTCGGCGTCCAGGATCTCCTTGGCGTTTTGGATCACGATCTTGCCCAGCTCTTCGAACCGCAAGCATGTGAAGATCTCCGGTGCGAGTTGGATGAGCGTCTCCTCGTTCACCTTGTTGCTCTCGACTTCCGTGAAGTACGCTGCCTTGGGCAGAATGCCACTCAGGAAATGGCCAAGCATCGTCAAGTACGCTTGGTCCTCCAGCGTGAATGCCTCGCACTTTTCGAGTGAGATGGAAACACCCAAGGCCGCGACCTGCGTGAGCTTGCCGCAGACTTGGATCACACCAAGCGTCGTCGTGCCGTGGATGATTGGAAGCAATAAAGTCGATGCGCTTTTGAAATGCATCAGACGGTCTGTACTATCCGGTGCCGTTGAGTAGTGGGGGTTCTTAGTAGCGTGGCCAGCCGGAATGAGCAGAGGCTTCTTGCTGTGAAAAACCCACGACGCAAGACCGCAAGGCACGTGGCTCGCGCTCGTCGCTGCAGCCAGCATGGCTGTGTGCTGTGCTGTCGTACCCGTGTGTTCAGCAGCGACAGCACTCACGCCACCAATTCCCGAGATCGGCAGGACCCTCGAGCGGACTGTGATCATGTCCTTGGTGTTGGGCTCTTCCTGGTTGCGTGGTATGCGGCACCAGAACTCGTTCTCGGCCGGATCCATCACGTACAGAAACGCCTGCTCGGCCTTGGTGAGCTGCTTGACTTCTTTCGTGAAGGTCTCCGCTAAATCGTAGATATGGGTACACTCGGCCAGTTTCTTGAATGTGAGCGCCATACACTGGAAGTCGTGGTGCAGGTTGAGCACTTGGAAGCCGCAGCGACGAATCTCGTGGAGCCAGTCACGTGTCGTGGCGTCGACCATGTGATCGTGGAACGATAGAAGCTGGTGGCCCAGGAGTTGCTCGAAGGCGAGTCCGACGTGGCTCGTAAACGGCAAGGCGAGCATCGTCGAGGCAGGCGGTGTCGACGGCATGAGCTCACGCCACAACGCGTCAGAAAGCATGGTCGAGTAGTGGTGATGCCGGTGGGTGCCGTCCTTTCCGACGCCGACAATTGCAGTCCCCGATGTGGCACCAGGACTCGCACAATTCGCGTACAAATGCCTCGACTTCTGGAGCCGCAGCTCGTAGTCTTTGGCTTGAACGAGCTTCTGGGCACTTTCGATTTGCCGTTCCAACCGGGAGAGTTCGTGCGAGTAGTTGGCCAATTGGTGAGTGTGGCGATGCTGCAAATCTCGTTTATCTTGCTCGAGCTTCTCGACTTTGGCTGCGAGTAGTTTGTCCCCAGTCGCTGAGGACGAAGAAGAGGAAGCTGCTGGTGCTGTGTGGATCGAGCGACGCAGTGGAGAGCCTGCTGAGACTGTCGAAGGTGATCGAGGCGAGCTATCAATCTTGCGAGGAGACGTCCTGGGTCTTGTTGCCTCAGTCGCTAGAACTCGAGGCGACCTTGGCGGTGGCTGAGGTACGGCTGAGACGTGAGGCAGTTCAAGGCGAGAAGATCCCTCCACTTGTTGCTGGCGGCCTGGACTCACGAGCGACGCGTAAGATGGTGGTTGATCTTCACTCAAACGCTTCTCGGGGCTTCTCATTGATGCCACTCGCTCAAACGATCCAGCATTCTGCACGTTCCGCATCGTCTGCTTGAGCATTCGCAAGTCTCTTTCTATCGTCTGGATCTTGGCAGTATCCAGCTTCTTTTCGTCTTGGAGAGACCGGATTTGCTTGGCTTGGAGGTCGACTTTCGTGGAAAGCTGGCGATTCAACGCGCGCAGCTTGGACACAATCGAATACGTCTGCTCATCGTATGCCAGTGCTGGGATCGAGCTTGAAGAGCCAAGCGGAGACGACGCCTTCCCTCGACTTGGTGGTCGCTGTGGAGACGACTGTGACTTTGGTCGCCGCGTGGGCTCGAAAAACCGAAGTGACGCTGGGATTTCGTCGCTTGAATCAACGAGCTGCTTGGCGGAATAGTCCTCCACATATTTCTGTGAAATCTCCTCTTCTTCAGCTTCCTGTTGCCTGTCACTCGTCCCAAACTCGCCGCTTGTGTCGTCTTCGTACGGCTCAAACGCCTCGTCCTCCATCGAATACGACTCGTCCGCGTCGTCATTGTCACGGAGACCGTAGCTCTCGACTGCCGCACTCGAGTCTGCGTCTCCTTCTTCGTTTTCGTTGGCGCCTTCTTCAATACTCAGCCGACGCTTTTGCTCCATGAACGACGACGACTGGCGTCTCAACCGGATGCTCGATGACCCCGTTGGCTCAACCGACAAGCTGCTGCCACCATCGTCGCTCCGACTGCCAGGCTCAGCCGATGGGAGTTGCAGTGCGTCTTCATACGTGGGCGGTGGATCACCACTACTTGTCAGGGGCATGGCCGACTGGATACGCTCCTTAAGCTTGTGAGACCGTGGGCGTTCAGTTCTAATCGCGATCGGCCAAGTTCTCAAACGCCACGGTTCTATAGTATCCCGTACGGTCGTCGAACCTGCAGTATCCCATGCAAATTGGCAACTGATATTGCCAAAGAAAGACGTAACCTCTTACAGTTCACATCAGTGGCATCCGCCGCTCGGCAGCTCGTCACTCGATGAGCCATGGACAATCGAGATCATTCACGTGGCCTATCACCACGCGCCCAAGTGCCCAGGGCTCCTGCTTCGCCCGTGACGCTGCGCCATGGCACACGTCCGCTCTCTCTGAACAAGCCGACGCTCCATCTCTCGCCGCGCAAGTTCCAGCAGCTTCAGCAGCAGCAGCGACAGGCTGTGCTTCGCGGCATGTTTCCGTTGTCTCCGATCCGGCCGCTCAACGAAGTCAAGACATCCGCCTCTGGAGTGAAAGGCTCACCGACTTTCCGAGAGCCCGTGCCGTGGAACCCCGCGTGGCTGCCTTTCCCAGTCGACAGTATCCCCGTGGCGTCTGCCAAGGCCGTCGGTGCTAACGGACTGTCCTTTGGCACGACGACTCTGAACGCGTGGCTGCAGAGCTACGACCAGGACATCCTTCTGTACGAGTCACTGGAAAAGTTCATCCAGGTCAAGCTGCCCGAGGCGCTGGCGTTTTGCCAGAAGATGGAGCAGCAGATCGCCGAAGCTCAAGAGCAGGAGCGGATCCAGGCGGCCATGGCGAACCTCCAGAGTGCCAAATACCACGGCACCAAGGTCAACGCTGCACGGATTGCACGGCAGAAGACGATGCGAGCACTGAGGACCACGACGACGGCCATGTCGCGGTTCCCCGTGCGGTTTCGCATCGCCGTGTTCGCGAATCTCATGGAGCGGACGATCGTGGCGATGACCCAGTCGGCGGGACTCGCGCATCTGAGACCGTGGCTGCTACAGGCGAGACAGGAACTCTTCCGTGCAGTGTTTGCCGACTACGACGAGTACTCGCAGCCACGAACAAAGCGGAAGAAGACACCGAAGCCCAGTGATGAGAAGCCCACGAAAGACTCGGCGCCAGCGGAGGATGACAGCGATAGAGACGACAGTGACGACGAGGAGGACAGCGACGAGGAGGACGACGATGGTGGCGATGCTGAGACTGGCAGTCGGTCTCCGATATCCAAAGGCAAGCCGCGGCTTCCGGACAAGACGATCCAGCTGGGACCGGAGGCCCCAAGGCCGCTGTCCTTCTTCCTCTCGCGAGTTCCTTTCCTGCTCAAGCTTCAAGACGACACACAACGCCACACTGCACGCTTCCAGCGGCATCAAGTCGTGCTGAGGCGCATCGTGCAGTCGCTGTATCGATCGCTGGGCACAGTGTTCCACGCCTGGAAGATGCACGTTCGCCAGAAGCGAGAGGAGAGACTCAACGACAAGGGCGCACAGCTCACGGCCATGGTCGTGATCCAGCGAGGACTCGTGCGCACGATCTTCGTCGAGTGGAGTAAATGCGCACTCAAGACCAAGCTCGCGAGAGCTCAAGAGCGAGAAGCTCACTTGAAGAAAGTCCACGAAGAGCGCGTGGACGAGTTGTATAAGGAGCTCTTCCTGCTACAAGACCAGAACGCGAGGCTGCAGGCGCAGCTACTGGCTGGGACGAGTGGACACGCGCTGAGAGGAGACGAAGAGATCGAAGACGGCGATGAAGACGAGGACGACGAAGGTTAAACTCACACACGAAATACACGTCAAAATCAATCATATTATTGTGCACATTGAATGAGGGGTGTGACTCAGTCCACACTGTCGAGGTCCTCGTCGTCGTCGTCGCTGGTGCTGCTCACCTGACGAGGACGGAACGCCATTTGAGACTCAAAGCCCCACGATCTGTAGGCAGTGAAGCCTGATCCGGACTGCGCAGCGCCGGTCGAGTTCGTCGGAGCAACCGACGATCCCAACGTAGCAGGCTCGCCGAAGCTGTACGAAGGCGGGGGGCTAAACGCTGGGCCAAAGCCTGTGGAAATCGTGGGCTCGGTTGGAGATAATTCGTCGGTCGTCGCAATCGAACGAGACGACGACACGGAAGACGACGAGGAGCTGGAGCTCTCAGAGTCGGACAGCGGAGGATCTTGAGCGGCCACCGTCGACGTCGTCGCCGTCGTTTCGCCTTGCGTGGACGACGATGAGAATCCAAAATTGCGGACGCCACTCAGCGTGCGGCGCATGACTTCTAGGAACGTCGGGTAGCCAATGGAGCTCGACGAGGACGAGGACGAAGCAATGCTAGAGTCATCAATACTGGAACCTGACTCCAGTTGCTCTTGGTGGCGACGCTCGGCTTCTTCCACCTCTGGAATGACACCAATACGCGGCGTGCCAGGATCGGCAATGCTGCTTCCGTCTTCACTGTCGCTGCGAGGAGATGGAATCTCGTCATACCGCACTTCGTCGCGCTCGTCTTCGTCATCGTGGCGGTGGCTATTGAAGCCGTTGCCGTTGATCAAAGGGTCATTGTCGTCCATGTCGTCGCTGTCCTGGCTGAATGACGGGCCAAAGAAGTCGTCCGACAGAAAGTCTTGCAAACGCGACGCTGCCGGCTCACGAGCAGGACGACGAACCCGAGAATTCACGCCACCAGTTGATCGACTTGTTCCATTGGACGGGCTGCGACGGAACGCGCTCAGCAGCGGCGTGCGACTCGTGTCTCGGTGGCGGCCTCCTCTGTCGACTTCGTCCGGCTCCGTGATATCCGTGAGAATGGATCGGTTTCCGGCTCCTTCCTGGACAGGACGCAGCCGAGGCAAACCGAAGGCGTCTTCCAACTCATTCGGATTGTTGGATGGTTGTAACGCTGGCGTGTTCGGCGCACTTCCACTGCTGCCCATAGCACCCGCAATGGCCGTGCCGAGACGAGCGAGCGACGCAAGAGACGACAACGAAGAAGGCGCGACGATTGCGTGGATGTGGACGTCGATGCTGCGGCGCGCGGCGGCTGCTTCTTGCTGTGGAGGTCGAGCGGCTGGAGTGATCAGGTCTCGCACACTGATGGCGGAATCCTCTGGAGGCCCCGTCAATGCGCTTAGTGGCGTCTGTCGGTTGACGCTGCTGTTGCCGCTTGGTGCTCGCTGGTGGCGACGACGGCGCTCTTCTTGGCGAAGCTCCGGGCGCAGAAACGGATCCATTTGGCGCGCCGAGTCCACGAGCACACGGCCGAAGCGATCAAAGAACGGCGCCATGAAATGCGCCATCTCCGACAGCTCCTGATGATGCTGCTCGTCTTCCTGTCCTTCATTCTCACACAAGGCAGCGAGCTGATCGATGTGAGGCATCACCTGGTGCATGAGATCGCGCAGCTGAGGTACAATCGACCGCATATTGCTCTCCCCGGTGGGAGGCGCGTTCGGAAGCCGCGTGGTCGGCACTGGTGAGAGGTGCTGAGCGTGCTGTGTCGACTGCGTCCGCGTTTTGAACGCGGCGATGCGGTTCGAGTCGAAATCGATCCACTCGTCCCACCGCGACGGCCAGCCGTGGTAGTGGACCAGCACTTTCTCGTCCGACATGTCCATGACCGTGCACTCAAGCCACTGGTTCACTGTGTCCTTCACATCGAGCCACTGGCCCACGAAGAAGCGGCGACGCCCACGCCGAGGCGATCCACTAGGTGATGATGCCGCCGACGTGGACGGAGCAGAAGTTACTGCCACCGGAGCAGCCACAGTATCTCCAATAGGCGTCGCAATTGAGGTAGCTCGAGCACCAGTAGTGCCTGCAACGTTGACGGCCTGGCTCGCCATCGCTCGCACTCGGTTCACATCAGCGATGCTTCGGTCAATGAGCTCAATGGCTTCGTTCAGTCGCGAGAACGCCGACGAAGCGCCGGCTTCATCATCTTCTTCTTCCTCCACCGCGAGAGGCACAGTCTCCACGTGATCACGTCGCGTCTGGTCGTTGAAATCGCGTTCGGCGGCAGCCACTAGAGCCTCCAACTCGTGGTCCGCAAAAAGTCGTGATGGATCATTCGCCGTGGTCTCATCTACAGCCTCAACAAGATCATTCTCTGTGGTGGACGAAGTCGCTTGCTCCACAACCGGCGGAGGCAGTGCAGCAGTCGACAGCACCGTGCGAAGCGTCAGAATGCCCTGGGTGATGTGGTCGAGGTTGGACGTCTCCACCGTCGGCGTCGTCCCCGTCGCGCTCGTGGCCGCAGCCGCCGTCGGCGTGAGTCCCATGGCCGCAGCGGTGGCAGCCGGCGCGTCATTCTCAGCCATTTGCTGCTGCTCAACGCCCTGACGCTGAGACTCGCGCACCAGCGTCGTCGGCCGGTTACTCGGTCTCGCAGGCACTCGGTCCGAGTGCTGGCCCAGCGCCTCGCGCAGAACCGCCAAGTTCCACGCGTCGCCCGTCGGATCGCCGGCTCCAGGACGACGCACGCGCGTCACGGAAGGCGCTGTTGTCGTCGTCGCCTGCTCACGGTCAAACGTGTCGTTCAGCGACTGCGCGACTTGGCTCACAAACTCGTCTTCCGTCTGCATCATGCGATTGGCAAAGCGGCTTCGCTCGCGCAACAGCTCAAAGTCTCGCTGCGTCGACTGGCGCGTCACTGGCGTGTGCACAGGCAGCTCAAACTGCTGCTGCTGCTGCTGCTGCTGCTGCTGCTGCTGACGCATCTCGTCGCGCATGGTCTGGCGAAGCCGCTCGCGGGATCGTCCCACAAACCGGTCCAGCGTCGCAGTTTCACTAGCGCTGTGGGCAGAAGACGCAGTGGCTGGCGTGGATGCAGGCGCCGCAACAGGCTTGGACACCAAGTGGATCATGTGTCCGTCTTGGATCTCGTAGCTTGAGAGCAATGCGCCGTCCTTGAGAAGCTTGCCGCGGTAGATCAGACGCTGCGAATGCACGGGGATCGCCGTGGTTTCCTCGACTTTGACGCGGAATTCCGCGACGCTGACCTCATGGCTGACATGCACGTCGAACACACGCTCGTCCAGCAGCTTGAGCCGCACGTGGAGCTGCTCGCGAACGATAGAGACATCTTCAGAAAGGCGGCGAACTTCGGATCCGTCGTTTGGAGCCGTTCCTGGCGCTTCGGCGACGGCAGTTGGCTCGTTCGAAAGCCCATTCGACGGCGCATCGGAACCATTGGCTTGGATCGCCGCCGCGACGTCCTGCGCGCCCGTGGGGAAGGAGAACAAGTTGTCCATTTGCCTCACAGGAGCCGCTTGAATGCCAGTCGCGCGCCGACTTTTCTCCGTTCTTTTTTCTCGTTCAGTCGTCGGGAGGTTTCTTCACTGTTCACAGGAGTGATGGTCGCTCAGGATTGCACCTTGTTTTGTGACAAATCTCACGTAATCACTCCCTGAGACGGATCTAAGTGAACGTGGTATTAGCGTAAATACGTTTTTAGAAGAAGCCATGTTTATGGAAATATAGATATTTCACAAATACAAAACGCAAGATATTTCGAGAATGGAGAAAATCAAAACTGGCACTGGAGCCATTTGGTGGGCTTGCGGTCGTCGCCCCACAGTCCATCGCCGTGGATCAGACGGCCGTCATCGTGGTTGATCGTAGCCTTGTAAAACCTATTACGGCCTCGATACGTCGCCGTGTACTTCTCCTGGTCCACTGCACAGCTCGAGATCTCGACCACGCCGTCGTTTTCGCTTGAGCTGTGGTTCGAAAACGTCGCCAACGCCACAAACTTGGCGGAACTCGTACTCGTGAGGCCGAACGGACTCGTGCCGCAAAGATTCGCGTACATGTTGGCTGCGTACACGGTTCTGGCCGTGTCGTAGAGTCGATCGAGGCAGTAGCACGATACGTTCGACTGGATCATCACCAACGACTCGGTCGAGTTCTTGGCCGGACACAGATCGAAATCACTCACGACGCGTTGCACCAACGCCGTCCGCTGATCTTGAAGCTTGCTGCACTCGTCGACCACGCGGTTCGCTGTGTTTGTGCCCTTCATCGGTCCTTCGATCGCGATCCACTTGGACGATTGCCTGTCGAGACGACACTTCTTGAACATCAAAGCCGTCGCCAAGTGCAGATTGCCCGTCGAATGGGAAACGATAACTGTGTCTTTCACCACCGGTATGGCTTCATTGTGTTGCGGAGCTCGTGTGGTGTTGGTGAGGGCAAAGCTTTCGTTGCGAGAGACCGCGAGCATCGCGTCGCAGACCCTTTGAGCAAACAGCTCGTCGTACCAAGCCGAGTCAACGGTGTTTAAGTGGGTGAACTTGACGTCGGAGCAGCACGGCAGCATCGTTTCAATATTTCCCCAGTAGTCCGGATACGAATCGACGAGGCCGATGTTCTCGTGGACGCCGATGCCGTGGAGGAACAAACAGCGCTTCTTCGTCTCGGATGTGCACGGACACTCTTCCTCCTCCAGCTCGGCAGCAGCCGCGAAGGCATCGAGAGCCTCTTCAGTGTGCACGGGGAAAGTGATCTCGTCGTTGTGACCGAAAGGCTCAGGGCACGGCGCCAACTGCTGGATCTTGGAGACGAAGTCGGGAGTCGGAGACGATGAGCCAGACGCTGGTAGAGTTAGCTTCATCTTCAACCCGCTCGAGGACTCGACCGCAAAACCATGACTCGCCTTGCTAATGCGATAGATGTCACCTGCGAAGGCCAGTTCCACAGAGCCGTTGGGTCCCCAGTGAGCACGACGAACAGCCACGCGGAAGTCTTGAAGTGGTGGGACTTCCGCTGAATGCACGCAGCCGCTGTGTTCGAGTCGCTCGTTGAATTTGCCACTCGTCACCCACTCGTATCCTCTGTTCTGCATGAGAACGACGACATGCTGAGCTCCTGTGCCGTCGTTGAAGGCAAACTCGCCGTCGAAAGGGATCGTCTGGGTTGGTCTTGGTACGAGTCTTCCGCGAAGCTCGAAGTTTTTGTGACGAGGAGATGTGGACGTCCCAGAGACAGACACAAGCGACACATTGAGCAACTCTTGTATCCATTCGTCCAGGCGAGACGACGGTGTCAGAGGCGCTGAGCCTGTCTTCGCCTCCATAACAGCTGTAGGGACGGCTCGGAACTTGTTTGGATCACGAGATCCCACGGAGAGGCTGATGATCGCCACAACCAACACGCACTGGAAGTACTCCAACAGCATGATCACTCGGTAGAGGCCGTCACTGCGTCGCACGCGTTCAAATAGCCGTCGTCGTGGTGTAGCACATCCACCAATCCCTGGTGCTGTCGACGTCTCTTCTTCAACGGACGTGTCGAGCATACAGGATCTTTCAGTGGCTTCCAGACGCATCATCTTTACAAGTGAGGAACCTCCAGTTGTAACCAACTACTGGAGGAAAAGCCGGGTCCCACACAGCGTATGCGAACGCAGCTCCAATCGTAGCGTCGTGTCCCACGGTGATGCGGCGTCCTCGATGCTGGCGGATTCATACCGCAGCCGCACAATACCATGGTGCTTGAGACTTTCATCGCCTGTCGCCTCTGGATTTCCCCACCCTGGAAGAGGAAGAATCTGGCCATGGGTGGAGCTGTCGCTGCTCGAGATTCGATACGATGCTCGCTTCCAGCACTCATGCTACCACAGAGAGAGGATTTCACGTCAGCTTCCGGGATCTATCAGCACCAAGACAATCCGTACACGTACCCCTTCTGTAAGTGCGAGCTTTGATAGTAGCTGGACTAGTTCTCGTTCATCACGAACCGCAAGATCGAGCGGACGGTACTGGCGATCTGGCTGCGCAGGATCGAAGATGTTAAGCCACCCAAGGCGTTTCACGCACTCGGTTTGGTCTTCTCGCGACAGAGTATCGATAATCTACACACAAACCAATCCCATTAGTGACTCCTCACACAAAATGTGTCGATGGATCTTACCGTGATGAAGTTCTCGAGATCGACGATGCGCGAAAACAAAATCGTAGCAGCACGGGCTCGAGCAAAGATCGCATCTGGAAGCTCTGCAATCAATGACGCGGCCTGTTCGCAGCTGACCCAGCGCTCACAGACAAGCATCTCCAGCAAGTCGAGCTTCTTGCAAATGCCGTCGAGTGAAGTCTTCATCTCGATCATCGATAGACGCCTCGGCTTGGCCACATCACGACTTTGCTGTTGTTTACGTCTTGAGAAGACGTGGTTTCGCAGGATCTCCCACCGTAGTCGAGCGTTCGACTTCCCTTCGGCTTCATCATTCGGAGGCGGGCCACTGTCTTTGAGCACCTCATTACTGTTCATCCACACCTCGAAGAGCTGGTCAAATCTCCTTGGAGTCAGAGATATAGTGCCTCGAGGTGGACGCGTCGTGCTCACGTAGTCGAACTCCACGATGCGCTTGGCAAGGAAACGTTCTACCGCATTACCTGGTGCTCCTTCAGCTTTCGCAATCATCGCGAGATTCGACGGTCCCAGCAGCGAGTTTAAGATGAACGTGCTGGTGAGCAACCACACTTGGCCGTTCACCTTGGCGTTGCGAAAGTTTTCCCAGTCTCCGTTCTGCGAAGTATCGTGCCTACCTGATCGATTCTTGCTGAACAGCTTCTCCTGATGGGCGAACGTCGCTAACTGCTTCAACACGGTACGCTCGTCAGCGTTCTGCAAGTCAAAATGATAGCGACTGGTCGGGCAGCCCACAAACACCGAGTAGAGTTTGGGCATATTCCGCCGAAGCTCACGGCGCTGCTGCCACTGGCGAGCGGGGTCCACGAGACGACTCACCAGTGCACTGGCTTCGGAACGGTTGACCATTTGTGGGAGCAGACGCTCCAAGGCATGCAGCTTCCGCGACCACGACTTAAGTGCGCCTTGTTTGTGCATCACCTCTTCCGCTTGGTTTGCCGTGAAGAACAAATCTGCAGTGTCCAAGACTGCGTGAAGAAAGTCGGATTGCTCCACATCGTTCTTGCTCACCTTCTGCGTGTTCCCAAGAAGCTGTGTGATCGCGTTGTTCGCGAGTTGTTTTGTCGTCAGGTCTTGGTGTGGCCCGCGGTGACCTCCGGACTCATTACCATCATCGTCAACGACGTCGTACTGGAAATCGACGGCGAGGAACCCACTCGTCGGGATCTTCCAAATCACTCCGTTCGGTTCGCGAAGAGCTGTGCGCTCGTACGTCTCCTCAAGAGAACGAGCGGCGGCACTAGACAGCTCTTCTGCAGCAGCTTCTTTTGCTAGCACCGCTCGCTGGAGCACCTCGGCCTTCATAAACTCGATGAACTCGTGCTCGTCGATCTCGCCGCTGCCATTGAGATCGTATTGGCCCATCATGCGCTTGATTTCTCGCTCGGTGATGTCCTCGAACCCCATGAGCTTCAACACTTTCTCGATCTCCAGCAGATTCAGGGCCCCAGAGTGATCAGCATCGACCATAGCGAAGCCGCAACGCAGGAAAAAGTCTTCGAACTCGTCGATGCCCAGCGCACCGCTCTTGTCGTAGTCGTATTCGGCCAAGATCCGCTCCAGCAGATAATCACTAATACGGATTCCATAGGATCTCATCGCCTCGCCAAGCTCGGTGTGGTCGACGAAACCCGATCTGTCCTTGTCGATTTTCGCGAACAACAGCGACAGCGAGCTCTGGGTTTGGGCTGCGGCTTCTGGCATCGCGGTGGAAACAACTGAAAATTTCCGATTTGAATCTCGATGCAGCTCGATCTTCGTGACGATTCTTGGCTGAGTTGTGGTCGTGTGCTCCAGCTTCGCAAACCGGTGACCTCGCTTGAAAGTTGCCAGTCGAAGCAACTCATGCGCGATCATGTGCTCGTACGGATCGGACAAGTCCAAGTTGTACTTTCCGGCCGGATCGGATGGATTGTACACGTTCAAGTTGGCTTCCACGACTGCACAATTGCCTCCAGCGACGGCCTCGCCTGGTCGTGCTCTCTTGCTGCTCGTCAAGTTGCATTCAAACATCGACAGTGTGCACACGGCCGCCGTGTGGATTCGCGAACAGGACGCGTGCATCAACTCTCGCGCACTGTCGAGACCGATAGGATTCCCATCCAGCACCAATTCCTTCAGTCCCTTGTTCACGATCAGGCCACTGCCGAGTACGAGACCGCCTTTTGGGCCGATCGAGTTGTACGCGAGGTTCAGCTTCTGAAGTGTGGCATTCGTCCGCAACGCATGGCCGAGTTGCATCGCACCTCCGTCACTGCAACCGTTGTACGACAGGTTGAGCTCACACAGGTTGTAGTTGAGATGCAGCGCATTCGCGATGGGTGCGGTGCTGCCGTGGCGAAGCATATTCCACGATAGATCGAGCTGCTGGATGGTGAGATTCACGTTGAGCATCGCGCCGATCGATTCCCCGCCGGTCGGTAGTGGCGCAGCCGCAGGTTCTTTGTCGTTCGTCTTCTTCACAGGTGAAGCTGCGGTTGACGCACCCAAGGTCGCTGTTTTCCGTGTCTGGCCGATTCGATTTGACGCCATCAGCAACTTTTCCACCGATTTGTTCTGCTCGAACGCGATCATGAACAGCGTGCATTCGTGGTCGTCGATGTCTGCGTCGTTCAGCACCAGCGTCTTCAGCGTGCAAAGCGACGAAGCGATATACTTGCGAAGCGAGCGCGCACTTTCTCGGCCGATTTCGTTCTCTGAGATATCCAGCTTGGTCAAGTTGGGTTTGTTCTCCAGCGCGAGCAGGAGATGGTTGAGTGCACGGTCACTGAGTCGATTGTCGCTGGCATTGATCGCTTCCACGTGCGGCAGATCCGGAAGGCACGCTGCAAACTGGATCATAAACTCGTCACCGAGGCTCTGGTGGCTAAAGTCGAAGATGTTGCTGTCGTGCTTGCGAAGTACAAGTGAAATAGCCGGGTGGGACTTGGCGATGCACCGTGACAGGAACAGAACTCGCGGCGAATGCAGCGATGGACTCGACACCGCCGACGACGAAGCCGCCAGTACGGAGGCAGTTGCTGCGTCTGATCCAGCGACACTTCCCGAACGTAAGAGAGGCTGCAGCGTCTTGCGGTGAGTGGCTGTCAACCCAACGCTGTCCTTGTCCTCGTCTGCACCTGGCTTCTTGACCGACGCGATCGACTTGAGTATACTTGCTTTGCGAAGATCCAGCGCCGTAGCTAACGCTGCACTGGCCTTCAATGTCTTGGTCTGGGCTCGCTTCTTAGGCTTCTCGACGAACAAGTGCGTCTTGCCGTGGAGTTCGTGGTACGTCTTGTAGTACGCTGCCTTGGCCGTCGAACCGAAGTACTTACTCATAGGATCGTTGGCTCCATTTCCGTCCTCGCCGTCCTCACCACCACCACCATCGCCATCAGAATCCTCGTCTTCTTCATCGAATTGTGAAGGCCTCAGGTCGTTGGTCGCTGCTAACATGGCGCTGTCTTGAAGCGGCGCAAACTCGAATTCGCACTTAGCCGGGTCTCGTCGCGCCGCGCTCTGCTTGAGCGTAGAGATCACCTTGTTCTTCCCACCGCCGCTTGCCTTCTGGCGCTGCACCTGCTGCATGTGCTCACGCAACATGCGCTCCACGTCATCCATCGACTCTTCATAGCTCAGAATCGCCGTACGCGGTCCTCCGTTGCCTTGATTTGACCCAGATTTCGAGACGATTTGGCTTCCACGACGGTCCACGGGACGCTCCAATGACGGAGTCCCGAGTGTGGGCGTTGACGCAGAGCCTGATAATGCGGTGGCCTTGACCTTTGTTGGCGACGCCAGTGAGAACAACGCGTCGCCGTGGGTTTTGTCAGCTTTGGTTTCCAACAAACCCTTTTGCCAGCTCATGCGCCCCAGGAACTTGGGACTCGACGCGCCGCCATCGGCAGCACCACACACGACGGAGGACTTGCGGTCTGCCAGCCGCGGCAGCGTCTCGCTGCTCTTCATGACGGAGAACGCGCGGCGTCCGTCATCCACTTGGTCGGTCTTCAATCCATTTTCGGGTCGCGGTTTCCCTCCAAGAAACGGCGCTAAAAT
The DNA here is from genome assembly GCA_023337545.1 of Pythium coloratum. Classification (NCBI taxonomy): domain Eukaryota; phylum Oomycota; class Peronosporomycetes; order Pythiales; family Pythiaceae; genus Pythium; species Pythium coloratum. The sequence goes on from JAADXE010000160.1 coordinate 22,773, forward strand.
GTTCAAAAGTGGGAATGAACGATGCTGATTGGTCCAAAATAGATTCGTTAAATTTCACAGTTGGGCAACAGTGAAAATAAAAATTTCCACGAAACTCTGTTTTGGGGATCCACTATTTTTAGAAGCTTCCTTGAACTCACGCACGAAAGGCGACGACAGGTAATATGAGCAGCGACTCGGACGATCTACGCGCTTTGGGGTCGGATTCGGACGACTCGGACTCGTTCGATTCAAACAACGACGGCTACTGCAGCGTCGAGGATGATATACCCGAACGCTGGCGCTTTCTGCGCCCGTGGTTCTATGCGCTCAAAGATCGCGTGGAGGTGGAAGACCCAATGCGATACAAGACCCACGATGTGCGCATTGGCCGCGAGCCAGACGACTGGAAGATCGAAGTCGACATTGCGATCACAAAGTTTCGCGAGACACCAGAAGAACGTTTCTCTCGCGTCCGTAGGATCCGTGAGGCGCTCATTATCACGAGCGTGCTGGCTGAAGTCGACTACGAAACCTGGTTAGGTGAACTCAAACAAACAGCACGATTCAAGGCAAAGAAGTTCATGGACCTAGAGACCCATCAGCTCAAGCGCGTGTTCGTGTTCTCTATTTACAGCTACGAAGTCTACATGTTCGGCTGGCAAAGACTTCAAAATCTGTTTGGAGACGCCGACTACAGTGCCTCGTTTATCGAAGATCTGGCAATGCTCACGGAAATGGCGGCGGAAGACGGCGTGGACGTGCATAAGATGAAGCCGATCACGGTGGAACTCGACGTGGGGTGTGGTCAATACAGTATCAAATATCTCACCCGCAATATCCAGCTTGACATCATTCGCAACCTGCACGAATCAGTGACCAGGATCCTCGATATCGAGGCCAAGCATCGCCTGGAGCTACAATCGCCGACGTTTAAAGCACCCCAGCGTTCCATCTTGCCAGTGTCAACGTCAACTTTCGAGTGTGCGAAGTACACGCGCCGTTGCTCGCAGAGTTACGACGGTTTGTCGAGTTGGGCGTCCACATTTCGTCGCTGACATTACCAGAACGTGGTGCGGAATCGGAAGACGTGGGTGGAGAGGCGTTCTTTTCCGAGTGGGTGGCGTTGACACGCACACTCACGGGCCAGAGCACGCGCCCTACGCAAGTGGATCGTGTGGTTCTGCCAACGTTTTACTGTCAAGAGCCATTCTTCGCCTCGTTCTGCTCGGTACTACCAACAGCCCGTGGGCTTCGGTTCGTCGTGCTGGAGAGGAAACGTCCCAAGAGCTTCACGTTCCCCGCCAGTGAGAGAGCATGGGCGTGGCTTGGTTATGGGCTGTTCAATCCGTCGTCGACCAGCTCTGTCGAAGGCCTCAGTTTGATTGGATTCAAGGTGCTTCCACAAGAATTCATTCCCCTTGCCGGGTCGGCGAACCCCACAATGGATTCTCTCTGGTACGTGTGGCGCGACGAATTGAAGAGACTGGATCCCAACCAGGAGAAGCCAAGTCGACGTCAAGTCGTCGTCATGAAAGGCACGGTCTTGCGGCTCATTGATGATCTCTACGGTGGTATATGTATCACCACAAGGGAGTCGGTACCAGCCATCGTCATGACCGAGGACGAAGTCGATTCGAGCCAACAGCTTGATGTACTGGTTCCGGGCTTTGGGTTTTGTCGAGTGGACCAATGCAGTCTGCACAAGAAGAAACACAGGCCAACGAACGATGAAGCCCTCGTATCGGGTACTACTGTTCTACCACGATCAGGACGTGGTGTTACGACTCTTCTCCACGAGGACGACCGTGGGGATGATTACGACTTCTGTGATACCGAGAGTGACGATGACAACGACGAAGCCACGAGGGGAAATCACATCCAGGAACTGCTTGCGCTCGTGGGCAGCCGGCTCACGTCACTGAGCATCGCGTCGGACACGCTGAACGACGACTTGCTCGCGGCGTGTCTTGGTGCATGTCCACAACTCCAGAACTTGCGTCTCGCACACATGGATATGCATACGATGTTGCCGATCGGCCAGTTCCACGAGGAAGGCCGCCATCTCGTGTCGCTCGAGCTTCGTCAGTTCGCAGTTCCCACGGATGCGTTAGACGCTGTTCTTCGCGGCGTCGCTGATGACCAGAACGGCGAGTACAAGCTGGAGCGGCTGTGCATCGCGGAACCATCGCTCTTGTCACTAGACTGGTCGACGTCAGACGCATTGACGCGTTTGCTCACGAACAACAGACGATTGACACACCTCCATGTCCCCAAGACCGAAAGTACGTGGGGGGATCGGGCCGAAGAACGATTCTCGGATTTCCGAGGGAATGCTATCCACATTCCTCTCGTGGAGTCCAGTCGCCTAGCCTTTCTCAGCATCCTCCACCGTCACAACCCAGGAAGTCTGCTCACCGAGGACTTGGTCCGAAATGTGTTTCAACTGGCAGCTTCCTCGGATCGTGGTTGAATTCGACTGATCACATACGGGCCCGTGTGTCGCCGTAATATCCTTCATCTTTCTTCCCCATATTGCTAGCCTTCTTCGTACCGTACCGGCGCCAATGAACTCGGTGAGAGCGACGCTCTTGGCGTCCGTCGCAAGTTGAGCATCTCAGGATCGAATCATTCGGATTTTCACGGATGCTGATTGGCTGAGAAAGTGGTGGGACACAAGTGCTGATTATTGGCTAATAATTTACCAAGCTTACTGCTATTGGCTGAATCTAATCAATAATGATACTGATTGGCTATAATTAAGATGACGTCATCTCTCGAACTTTCCGGATTTGTCCAGATTGCGAATTTTCGAGGAGCTTCTGGAATGAACATGGCTACACTGGGGAACTGGAGCCTGTGACATGCGCTGCCGCACGCCAATGCCGCCTCCGCTTCCTCAGTCATTCTCACATTTACCACGCAACACACAACAATAACAACAAGCAACAACGCGAGTCATGAACTCCTCACGACACACAGAGATGGACAAGCTGCGCGCCATCCAGAGCCAGCTCACGGCCGTCACGGACCGCATCGCCACGCGGCTGCCGACGCAGCGCGGCCACTTGGCGGCGCTTGTGTGCGCGCGCAAGTGGCGGCTCACGACGCTGTCCAAGCTTCGTCCTGAGACGCTCACGCAGGAGTCGATGGACACGATCATTAAGAAGACACGCATGGAGATCGGCGCGTTCGAGTACGCGACGAAGGAGCAGAGCGAGCTGCTCACGCGCGCGCTGTTCCAGCTCGACGACATCTTGAGCCACGGCGACGTCGAGATCAAGGACACGCGCAAGGCGCTCGTGCTGAGCATCCAGGCGCAGTTGGAGCGTGCCGACGCACTCAAGGCGAGTGCTGCGAAGCTTAAGGACTTCACAGAGCGTGCCATCGCGAACTTCCCCACGGCGGTCGCTGAAGAGAAGGAGACGGAAGAGGTTGAAGAGGCGACCGCCACTGAGCCAGAGACGGAGTCAACCGCTGACGAGACGATGGAATCGGCCGAAGAAGCGAGCGGCGAAGTGCGTGCGCTGTTTGATGAAGAGGGCGCCGAGGAGGAGGCGCCGAAGGCGACTGAAGACGCCGAGGTGAAGCAAGACGCGGATGAGACCATGGAGGACGCCAGTGATGACGAAGAAGAAGAGGAGGAGGATGACAACGAGGAGCAGGAGGAAGAGGAGGAGGATGATGAGAATATCGACATCCGCTCCCTGCCTCTGTGGCGCCCTTACTACCAGATCCAGCAGCGTGCGGACGGTGTGTACATCCAGGCGAACCTCCACGGCGTGGACCCAAACCACATCCGCGTGGAGGCGATGCCGCAGAACGGTGTCATTCGGATCTCTGGCTTCAAGCTCCCGACGCAGAAGGATCTCATTCTCTCACGGTTCAGTGGACAGCCAACGTTCGGACGGTTCGAGATCGTCGAGCGCTTTCGAGCCAACCAGCTCAGCCTCGAACACGCTACACAGCAGCTCACGCAGGACGGCACTCTGCAGGTCCGCCTGCCACTCTACGTCGTCCAACGGCCACGCATCGTCCGACGAGTGTCTCCTTTCCAGCCACACCGACTTGCGGTCTGGTAAGAAACCAGACGCATGCATAGACCAGAAGAATTATGTGTACACTAGCAGGCCCGAAACATTCACACAGAAACAATCAAATACAGAGCTCTTGCATACAGAACGACGTTTACTATGCTGTTAGCATACGAGTGGGAATCGCAGGCTTCTTGTCCATCAGCTCTTCTTTCGTCGCGAGGTCAGGATGCGACGCGACTGGCTCTGCTCTCGTTTGGTGCTGTACTTTCCTCGTGAGATCTGTCTGGTAGGCGACCAGCACGGCGGTTTTCAGCGTCGTCACTTGCTCCTGCAACGCGCGTAGCTCCTCCTCACGGCGCTTCTGCTGCGCCTTCTCCATTGCACTTGCTGGATCCGCGCCACCAGTCTCCTTCAGTAGCTGCAGCCTCGTAATACGGCTCTTCACGCGTCCCACAACCTAGTAAATAAGATATTACTGGTGTCAAAACCTCTGTCTAAATACACAGTTTTCACTCTCAATCGGACTCACCTGCTCGTACTGCTTGCGCTGCTCGCTGACCAGCTCCAGCATTTTCACAACTGTCGTCTGGCGCGTCTCTCTTCTTGCAATGGCCGCTTGGCGCTGCGCCATGAGCAGTTGCAGCACCATCTTCTGCTTGAAACGCACGTAGCCGTACGCCATGAGTAGCGTCGCGACCGCCGCGAGTCCGTAGTTCCGCACGAGCTTCCACATCGACGCAGATTGCACTGCACTACTGGTAGACGACAGCGCGTGCGTCGAGGACGCGGCGCCACTAGAGGCGCTCTGCAGCACGCGCGAGAGGCCGTTCTGGCGCTCGACGTTCTTCAGACAGGCCGTGATCTCTTCGGGCGAGAGGCCCTTTTGCTCGAGAAAGTCCACACGCTGCGCCAGCGACAGAGTCCGCACAGTCGGATGCAGTAGGAACTGCTCGCACTTGGCCAGGAAGCCCACGTCGTGCGCCATGATTGCGTCGCCCGTCACCAACGTAGCTTCTCACTCCGGGCAGCTTCTTGAGCTTCCGGTGACTTGTTGATGTTGACATACTGTATTACTGTATTAGACAGAATAGTGTGGAAGATGAGACTCCTTTTTAGAATGCGGTGGGGTACTAATTCGAGTTCAGAGTGTTGGTCAGCTTCGAATAATTCCCCTTTTTGGAGTGTTGGAGGATGGATGACAACCGAGAGATCCCCGACCGAAGAGGTCTTGGACGAATTGATATGACGCTCGGATTCCCGGCTTCCGCTGCGGTTGATGCGCCTTCAAATGGACGGAGTGCGTCAATCGACGACGAAAGCATCGTTAGTACCGCTTCAGTCTTGGAGCGCTCTCCTACAGAGTCACTGCGGACGCCAACGGACGAGTCGCCGATGCGATCGCCGTACGCGTCACCCCGTTCGTCGGCTTCACGGACGCCGTCGTCCCGGTCTTCGCATCCGCCCCCACCGTCTTCTCGCTCTCATAGTACGGCTTCAGCTCGTGGATCGCATGGTCCGTCGGCAGTCGCAAGACACAGTGAGTGGTCCAACGGCCACGCTGACTCCAACTCCCGCGCTCTCACGCAGCCAGCACCGACGACACTAAGCCACAACGCCAACAAGAAGCGGCCGCTCCAGAGCGAAGCCAGAGCGTCCGCAAAGCGACAGCGCACACAGCGCATGACGGAGCAGATTTTCCAGCACTCGAGTGGTTTGCTGCATCGCGCGACGTTGGAAAATGAAACACGAGCAGGCGGAATGGAAGACGAGCTGCGGCGCCAGCAACAGAAACGCGAGAAGTACGAAAGCAAGATCCGCAGTCTGCGGCGAGAACTCGAAGCGCTGGATCCAGAGGCCGCGAAGGCGTTTGATCGTGGAGAGCTCACTGCTGCTGCTGCCACGAACAGCGCCGTTCACGTAACCGTTGGCGAACCCTCGCAGCCAGTGGACGCAGCGACCGACTCTTTGCTTCCGCCGGCAATCGCACAGCGTGATGCGGCGTTGCGGACGTCGATCCAAGAACGCAGAGCCTTGTTCGCTTTTTTCCAGTCGCTGCTCAACCCGGCAAGTCCAACATCGTCAGTATGAGGCTGTTGTTTCTCTATGTAATCGGTTCTCAAATTTAGCTTTTGCTTGCGAGCCTCCAAATCTACGTCGTTGCACTTGTCAAACTCTAGGAATCGCGCGCTGTGACTGACGTGACCATGTCTTGAATCGTGCTCATGGGCGGGCGGTAGATCTCAGGCAGCAGCTTGCGCTGGATCGAGTTGAACGAGTACTTGTACCGGCCGACGTTCTTCTTCGCGATCTCCATGCGGACGCCAAACTCACGCATCACGTTCGCGGCGTCCTTGACTTCCTCCAGCGGACCAAAGTCACTCGTACTGCCGCCGCTGTTGGCCTCCAGCAGCTCCTCCAGCACGTGACGCTTGCGCTGCACCAGCAATCTCGCCTGCTCCAGCGTCACGCTCATCGCCGTTCGGTCCTTGCCCGACTTGCAGTACGTCACGCGACCGCCACTGAGACTACGCACAGCGTCGGCGGCGTGGAACAGGATGTGGGTGTTCTTGGACGACGAGTTCTCGCCTTCCACGCTCATTCGCAGGTTCCGCAGGATCTCATCGGGGTGCGAGCCCACGTATGACTCGGCAAGCGCAACGCCCGTGCTCGAGAAGCGGTTGTAGTACTCGACGATGGACCGGAAGCTGCTCGTGTTGATCTTGGTCTGGATCGACACGCCCGAGTGGCCGACCATGTTCGCCAGACTCTGCATCTCGTTGATACCTTGAGTGAAGAGCACCGACGTGATCGAGATGAGTCCGCCTTCACGGAGCGACTGCGGAAGGATTGGGAACAAGGACGATGGAACTGGCACGCGGATCGTATAGCCGACATCGTGGCGCTTCTCGAGCACTACTTCCTTGTCTTGGTCAGGGCCGTCGCCCGTCTCATAGAGCTGGAAGGCAAACGTCTCGAGGCACTTGATCGCGACCCACGCGTCCGAAAGCATGCGCAGCTCCTTGCCGTGGGACGAGATCAGACTCTCCCAGCCGATCAAGAACCCAATCGAAGCCAGTTGCTCCAGCACGAGCGCGTTCTGCTCAAGCAAACACAGATCCAACTTGGCAACAAAGCAGGCCACGAGACTGCTCACAGACTGCGACACGGCCACACTCTTACGCAGGTAGTACTCTGCACGCAGCATCTCAAGACGACACAACACGCGCACGGCGTAGCTCAGCGACGTCACTGGGTCTACACCATCCTCCGCCTCGGTTTTCAGCGACGGATACTTGATGTCGCTTCCTCCAGCAGCATTTTCGTCGCTGTCGTCGCCTTTGCTCTTCGGCTGACGGCGCTTCGCAGCCGCCTTCTTGGCTCCAGCAACAGCTCGTGCAGCGAGAGTCGACGGTTTACGTGGTCTCGCCGGTGCTGCTGGAGGACTTGCGTCGACGCTGCCTGGCGAGGATGCAGCTGATGACGGCAGATTATCCATGCTGTCCACGAACGCCGTGTCATCCTCTTCGTCTGGAACTTCCTCCTGGAGTGAAGAGAATGCGTACTCAGCAGCATCCTCACTCACGTAATCGCGGAGGTCTCTGTTCTTGGAGGTCGTGATCACGCGAGGATTACTACGGTCGAGAATACCCTGCAGTCGGTGGATTTCCAGTTCCATCTCACGAAGCCCGTACTCGGATAGACCCATGGCATGAGCTGTGGGAGCACCACACGTAATCGTTGCGTGCGTCTCGGCGATCAGCCAACGGTTCTCGAGGGGAATCGTTCCTGGTGCTTCAGTTTCCGCAGCGGGAGCTGGCGCAGCGTTGGTTTTCGGAGAGCTCAGGTCGAGCAAGTCTTCGGTGGAAGCCTGGCGGACTCTCTGCGTCGGAGGTGCCAGCAACGCTCTTCCGCTGGCCGAGCGAGACGTGACTCCCTTTGGGTCTGTGTGTCCAAAATGCCGCAGGATACGGAAGTATGACACGTGGAGGTTTGTCGGAATGCCTTGGATGTCAGCGCGCTTCTTGTGCTGGCTCGACTTGAACGTCTTCTTCTGTTCGACCAAGATCTCGCACAGGCGGATCATGTCGTTCGCTTGAGCGATCTGCTTCTGCAGTGTGAGCACGTGCGGGTACAGGAAATCCAGCGGCATCTCGCTCTCCAGAGGGTTCATAGTCGGTGGCTCCGAGTCTTGCGCAAGACGCTGGCGACGAGGACTCAGCACGGGGTCCGAGCCGTCTCCACTCAGCTCTGTAGCCGATTGCACGGCCGGATTTGCGAGCAGAATGTTCAGACGGAGCTGGATCTGGCCGCATACGTCGTCGCCTGATGGGTGGCGCAAGTCGAACCAGTCCACCAACGTCAGCGAATTCACCGAGTGAGCCTTCTTGGTCTCACCCGTCGCCGCATCGTCTTCACCTTCCCACACGATAGTCTCCTCCACCGTCATCGCCTCACGTAAGCTCTGCAAAGGGATCAGCACTTCACCGAGCAGCTCGTTGTCGATGCCAGACATGATCCCGTAGCTCTCGTTGTAGACCTCCAGTCGCAGCCATCCACCCAGCTCCAGTCCTTGTCTCGCGAGCGACGGGCGGTAAAACAGAAACTGCTTGAGCTGGTTGACTTGCGAGATCTCCACGCGACTCGGAAGCACAGGCGACACCTGCATCTTCACGTTGGGCTTGCCGTGCGGGCAGCTCGAGACAGCCTTGTTCATCGAAAACACGGGCGCAGCACTCTCGTACTCAGTGTTGGTCTTGCCCACAATGTGCTCCTGGGTACTGCCGTTGCCGTCACAGATCTTGACCACGACAAACGCATTCACCGGTGAGCTGTCTCCGGACGCCTTGCTGCCGTTACTGCCGCTGCTGCCACCGCCATTGCCTTCGCTCCACTTGCCTGCTTGGGTCTTGAGTCTGTTCATGATACCCGCACGGCCAGCCGCAAGCGAGAAGGTCGACGAACGCATGATGCTTTGGCCGTCGTTCGCTGCCGATGCTGAGCTACTGGGCAGCGTCAGGTTACGACCCGAGACCACTTGGACGCGGAAGATGTCGTGACCAAAGTTGAGCGCCTCGGCGTCGTCTTCAAAGAAGCGGCTCTTCTTGCGGTTGTAGTTGTATCGCGCTCGCCACTCGTCGTTCATTTGCTTGAGCTCGTACTGGCACACCTTGAGCAATTGCAACGGGATCTTGACGCTGAAATCCACTTCGGCGCCTTCTTCCAATGCGAGCTTGGGCGCGACGGCCTGGGACCGCTCCTGGTCTTCTTTCATCAGCGGGTAAAACAAAAACGACCGGAAAATGCTGTGGTAGCCGTCAAACAACTGTGGCACGAGCGCGTGGACGTTCGCGAAGCGGATCTCGACCGTCGCGCCGTCCATCACCGTCGAATGCACCGGCAGTGTCATGCGCTGATAGTAGTTTCCGCTCGTGGCGATGGTCAGCATCTCCTGGAACGTCGCCTGCGCGTACCCGAAAAGCTGTGTGTTCTTGTTGGAGCTCGAGCCTTCTTCTGGGATCATGATCATCACTTGGACGTGGCGGTCGCGCATCGAGGCGACGTGGCAATCGACGTTAAAGCCCACAGCAAAGTGCGGGTTCCGCGACTTGCGGCGTTCGCTCCAGTAGCTCTCCGAGTCGAGCAGCACCGGCGGCTCCTCATCACTATCGTTAGTCGCAGTTCCCAGCAGATCCGAGTCATGGCCGGGCAGATGGAACTCGCGTGTGATGCGCACTTCGACGCTGACTTCCGTAGGCGGCTTTCCACGTGGCGACTTGGACTTGGACGGCTGTGAGAGCATGCTCAGAGCACCGCGCATGATGTTCTGGGCCGACCGCGTCGTCGTCTGGATCGAATTGCCGTCCACGCCCATGCAAGACACGAAGAAGTGCAGCTCCGTAGGCTTGGCGGTTGACGGTTTGCGCCTCTCGGTCTTCGCAGTCTCCAGAGCGTCACTCACGACGGAGTTCAACGCCGCGCCGTTGGACGACGGGGACGAGACAGGCGGCGTTGGTGACGCTGTAGTGCTGCCTGCAGAGGCCGCGAAGGGGTCGTCGACAACTGTGTGGGTGGTGTGGACAGCGGCGAACGGATCATGAGCTGGCGTGGCGCTGGCGGCGAGAGGCGAGTCGCCAAAGTCGATGAGATTGGGGCTGGCAGGGGTCGCCATGATGACCGACTTCTAGAGACTTGTAGCGACTCGGAAAACCACGAATGGACGCAGGGGAGCAGCACGACGGTGGTGTGGAGGAAGGGAGTGCGCTGGTGCGTCGTAGAGCCGTGGTGAATGCACGTGGCGTCACGCTTCCACTGGGATGGTGTCGCGTTCTCCTCGCTATGCAGCAGCGACCCCCGTCGTGGGCTTTCGCGTCTTGAAGACGCCGTCGTCAGTTACGAGTGACGACACAACCGGTACAATACCGGTAAGTGTACCCTCCATCAGTACAATCACCCTCAAGCTGCAACAAACTTGGTTCAAGTTGCACGAAAAGAGTGCCACGTGGAGCCAAACGACGATGATGAACGGAATGATGTGGATGAAAATGGGAGCGCAACAAGGCGTAGTTTCCTACGCCTGTGTATTGATCAGGAGACAGATACCCAGCATCCTACTACATAGTATGGACTAAGGACGCTGCCTAGCTTCAGTGGAGCCCTTCGCTTATTCGATGGCGACCCACTCGCTCTCTGGGAGCTCACCCGAGTCCTTGATGATCACCTCCTGGTTAGGCGAGCCACCGCCCGAGCCTTCCGCCTCAACGGCCTGGACGACGTCCATGCCCGAGATGACGCGGCCGAACACGACGTGGCGGCCGTCCAGCCACGAGGTCTTGACCGTGCAGATGAAGAACTGCGAGCCGTTGGTGTTGGCACCAGCGTTCGCCATGCTCAAGGTGCCGGCACCCGTGTGCTTACTGTAAGCAACAACCCATAAAACAATGGTCAGCACTTCAAGACTACGAGAGCCTACTGCAAAACTGAGTGACGTACAGCTTGAAGTTCTCGTCCTCGAACTTCTCGCCGTAGATCGACTCGCCGCCCATGCCGTTGCCGTCGGTGAAGTCACCCTGTAGCAAGCACAACCTTATCCATCAGATTCACTGACGGCTTCCATGTTGGCAATTCGCATGGAGAAAGAACTTACGCCCTGGATCATGAAGTTTGGGATGATGCGGTGGAACGAGCTGCCCTTGTAGTGGAGCGCCTTGCCGCGCTTGCCTACGCCCTTCTCGCCCGTACACAGCGCGCGGAAGTTCTCGACGGTCTTTGGGACCGTCTTGCCGTACAGGCCCATGACCACGCGGCCGGCGTCCTTGCCGCCGATCGTGATGTCAAAGTACACCTGGTTGGTCACCTTCGGGCCTTTCTTGGCCTCGGCCGTCACGGCCACGAGCGCCACGCACAGCGCCGTCAGCACCAGCGCAAGACGCACCAACTTGTTCGCCATCTTCGTCGCAATTCTCTTCTCTCGTGGGCGAAATGGAGTGAGCTTTTGGCCACTTCGGAGCTGCTCGAAAGTGGGCTCATCAGATCTTCAAACTCTTTTTACAATCGACATAGTTTTTACGTTGATTGGTCATCGTATTTACGCGATGGCACTTCAACTCGAAAATGTATTACCATAACCAGGTACGTAAACACCAAAATAGGGTGAGACAGTTCTGAACTGTAGCCATCTCATCTCGTGGGGAGCATTTTGCCTTTCTCGTGTGAGATCCAGACGGAGCGTGATGATCAAAGAGCGGCAGGAGCAGTGATGATGCCGAGTAGCCAAAACTGAATGAGGCCATCACACCGCACGGCGTGCATTGTTGAAGTGCGTGTTGAACAACCATGAGGCTGACGGACTGTAAATACCTATTGCTTCGGACAACACTGTTATCCTAGTGGTGTATTGTGGTGTATGAGCGTGGAATAGCCCACAGCATGGAGTCAACATGCATGAAGACTGCAGTTTGTCGCGTCTGGGAGAAGACAACGCCGAGAGAGGCCACGGTGGCGGCGATGGGGAACGGTGCAAGGTACGGTGCGGTTGTTGAGCAGTCTACTGGTGATGTGTGGGACTCATCTCAGTGAGATTTTGTGGCCTTGTGAGATCGGCATGATAGCGCTGCAGTTGAAGTTGGTTTGCTTGCGGCTTGTCTTTTTTTCCCGTTTACGGGACCATCGATTCGAGCCTTCAACTTTGAATTGATGGAGCTCACGTCCTAGACTTGTCTCGTCCTCACGAGACCCTCTCACAGCATCGCGGGTGCGGGTCGTCTGCCTCATTCCGCAATTTGCGACTTCGTCACTTCACCAAGCTTCCACGGACACTCACAACCTCCAAAATGGCCGAACAAGCATCGCTCCAGCGTATCTCGGCCCACGAGACCACCGACAAGCCAGACTACGTCGCCATGGACGAGGCCTCGTTCAAGGCGCCACGCTTCGCCGTCAAGAGCAAGCACTTGCGTGAATGTCTGGCCGAGTTCTTCGGCACCTTCGTCATGATCGCGTTCGGCGTCGGCGTCAACAATGAAGTGAGTCTCAACGACCAGAAGAACGGCACGTGGCTGAGCATCACGATCGGCTGGGGCATCGGCGTCATGTTCGGCGTCCACGCATCTAACGGCGTTAGTGGCGCGCACCTGAACCCGGCCGTGACGGTCACGATGGCCTGGTTCGGCAAGCTTCCGTGGAAGAAGGTGCCGGGCTACGTCTTCTCGCAGATCTTCGGCGCCTTCTGCGCGGCCGTGTGCATCTACATCATGTACAAGCCTCTGTACGACGTCGTGGACCCGGACCGCACCAAGGCCCAGGGCTTCTTTGCCACCTACCCGGCCGCCCACATCCCGAACGCGACGGCTTTTTTCACCGAGTTCTTTGCGACGGCGATGCTGCTGGCCTGTATCTTCATGTTCGGCGACCAGCAGAACCAGGCTGTTAGCCCGACTGCTGCGCCAGTCCACCTCATGCTGCTCATCTGGGGTCTTGGCATGTCATTCGGCTCCAACTCGGGCTACGCGCTCAACCCGGCGCGTGACTTCGGTCCTCGCCTCGCCACGGCGGCCTGCGGCTGGGGCTCCAAGGTCTTCACGCTCAGCAGCTCGTACTTCTGGATCCCGATCGTCGCGCCATGCGTCGGCGGCATCTTCGGCGGCTACGCGTACAAAATCTTCGTCGAGCACCACCACCCACGTCAGATCGAACAGCTTCCTTGATCGAGGTTGCGTGTCTCTCTCCTGTATGAAATTCCATAAAAGCATTGTTCATCATGCGTCCAATCGTGTTTGCGTACCGGTACCATTTTTATGCCAATTGTCCTTGCTCAATTTCCCTGCGAAGCATCCACAACGCGATCGATAAGCTCCTGTGACGAAGCCACGATGCGGACGTGTCCTGGCAGTAGTCCTGACGGTACAGCGAAGAAAACTTCGCCGTTGGAGTTGAGTTCCGACTTCTGCGAGAGCTCCACGAGACGATCGCACTGCTTCAGCGTCGACACCATCGAGCTCGCGTCCTTTTCGACCACGATATCCTTGTGCACGAGAGGAAGCGACGGCTCCAGGGAAGTCGAACCACCTTCGAGCAGCGTCTGGACCATCTCCAACCAGTGCGGTTCACTCAGATCCACGCCACTGAGGCCCTCCGCGTCCACGCTGCTCGCCTGGATCGCTCCCAGGATCATCTCACGCAAGGCAGCAGTCGCTGCCGGTGTCAGGCTGTCTGGTGTCTTCATTCCCTCGACCATACGAGCCCATTGATCTGCTGACCACGAGGATAACCATCGAAGACACTCGACGATCTTGGCCCACAGCAAGAGATGATCGAATGCGTGGCTCTTCTCACCTTCGCGGGGCGGGGACGGGTGCTGCTGGATAAAGGTCAGGACGGCATTCTCGCACAGGAGCTGGGTCGTTGCCACAGGCAAAGCCACGCTTGTGAGACGGGATCGCACGATCGACCCTACGAAACAGGCCATCCGGCAGAACGATTCCTGGTCATCCAGCGAGAACGAGTCGCGGATCGTCTTCTGCAGACCCGAAACGAATTCGACGCGGTTCACAGCCGAAGTTGCCAGCCGCCAGCGGATGATCGGAGAGGACACACTCGTGGTCGTTAGCTGGAAGTACAGCGTCGCGCTCTTCTCGTTGTCTGAGGACTCGAATTCAATTTCTTTCACCCCGAGCCTCTTCAGTGCGTGCACCAACTTCGCGTGGTCGAGCTCGTCCACTTTCCCAGCCACTGCGATGTCTACTACGGATGCCGGTCGTGTCCACAGCGCCGAATCAATCCCCTTCACCTTCATCTCAGCGTAACCGCACGCTGCAAGCGCCAACTCCGCCACGCGAGTCGCCTGATGGGCGACGTTGCACGCCTCCTCCGTGGTCGACACGCCAACGCCGTCCAACGCTTTCGTGAACGTCTCGTACCGGTCGGGAGAAAGCCGAGTGACAATCGCATTTGTGCTCTCGGAGCCGAAACCCGGAACTCGCTTGACGGTCACTGGCACAGCGAACTGTCCAACGTTCTCCTCCAGCTCGACGCCTTCGATAGCCCGCAGCACTGTGACTCGCTTGATAGAGCTGCTCAACTTTCCACTGTCCATCAGAGCAGACGACAACGACTGGCCATGTTCGACGAAGCAGACTGAGTCGAATGATGCATCGAGATGCTCCTGGAGTCGATTTGCAAGCTGGTCGGCGATATCCCCATTGGTAGAAGAGGTTTTCCGGACAGCGATGATGCGACGCGTGGAGTTGAGTGGACCCATACTGTGCTTGATCAGGTCACCGCGAAGAGCAGACACTGCGAGAGCACCCTTACGCGGTCCTCCATGGGCTGCAAGGTCCGACTCGGCCACTTCGAGCACCACGAGGCTCGACGGAGGTGTAGGTAAATCGTCCTCTGCGCTCATTGTCTCGTCCGAGCTTGCTGTGACAGGATACTGACCTTCAAATGGTGATGTCCGCGTGGTGACCTTGCGGTTCTGAATCACCATGGAGATGCCGAGCGTCACCTCTAACTCCAAATCGTCGACCTCACTGCGAGTAGCATGCGGGTCTTCAAGCATTTCGTTGGAATAGAACGCACTGACGCCTTGCGCAGTCGACACGGTGATGTGGTTCACGTTGTTCGTGCCTCGGAGGTGCAATTCGTCATCCAGCATGACCTGCACAGCTTGGCCACGACCGTCTTCCACGACCTGAACGACTCGGATCTTGTACTTCTTCCCGATCGGCGCTTGTCGAATGTACTGCGTCGTTGGACGAAAGAACAGCGTGATGTGTTCCGCGATGATATTGCTGTGGCGAGGTGGGATCCGCTCTAAGAGCTTGCCTCGAGATGCGTCATCGAGGAACAATCCGACGTACGCGACGTAGTTGTTCACGGGGTTTCTCGTCACAGGGTTGGCATTCACCAACGCGCCCTGGAAGCTCGGCAAGAACACACGCGCACGGTCGTCTAGCTCCCAGCGCATGTACATGGCCATGACCTTGATCACTCCGACGCCATGCGAGTTGCGCTGGCCCATGCGGATACACGTCAGCACATCCTCACAACGCATCTCGAGGACGTGGAACCCCGTCTGAGCCGCCGCCGCTGCCTTCTCATAGCTGTCATACTCCCACCGCGTGGTGTTGGTGTTGTCTACGACCACCACAGTGTTCCGTGAGTCTCGTAGGCCGTCGTGGAACGTTCGTTGACACGACTCGTGGGCCTTGGAGATGGCCTTGACATCGAACTCGTATCCGCGTGGCGTCTCGAAGTAGAAATCCGCCGAGCACACGACGCTGTTCACGCCACGAGCCTCACAGATCGCTAGGACTTCTCGACCGAGAGTGCTCTTACCGCTTCCTGGGATGCCACGCAACACCACGACTTGCGGGCGACCGGTCGACGCGTGGGCCTCGATGAGCTCATCGACAAAAGCCACGAGCTCTGGGTGTCGAAGACTCTCAAGACGACGATCCACAGCCAATGGCGATGCCTCGACTTGGGGAAGCTCGACTCGCTGGATGCTTGCGCTGGACTGGTCTTGGTCTAGCAGCACGGGGGTCACCACAATGCTGTTCCACTGGAGAAGCTGCTTGGAGTTGGGCTTCGCTGACATCGCAGGCAGTCGCACAAGCACACGATCACCAAGACGCGTGCGAGAACTGAGTCCGAGACTCTGGATACGCGCCTGTAGTGCCTTCGCGAACTTGTGGACGCTGTTGACGGCGCCTGTGGAAAGCTGGAGCTCCTGGGACGACGAACCAAACACCATGCCTTCCAGCACATCTTCCTCTTCATGGCCTACGCGCCCTCTACGCACAGGGCGACGCGCACTGTCAACGACGCGCTGCAGTTCCACGAGTTCCTGCCACGAGTTCACGCCGCATTCGACCAGCGGCAGACGCGGTTGTATGTGTTTCGAGCCATTCTCGTGCCCGTTAGGGTCGATTTCGAGCGCGATTTCCAGCGGCAAGCGGCTCTCTCGGATGCTCTGCTCGATCTGCGCAGGCGTAGAATCCGCCCACGCACCTTTCTTGCCTCCTCCGCCCTTTTTCGCTTGCGGATTCGCTGGTTTGGGCGTCGAAATCCCATTTTCAGAAGCGTCTTTGCCGTGCAATTGACGAGAAGAAGGCCCACGACGTCCCATTTTGACGGATTCGATCGCTTTTTCGACGAGGAAGAGGTATTAGGACGTCACGCAGACGTCTGTGA
This sequence comes from Pythium coloratum, assembly GCA_023337545.1. NCBI lineage: Eukaryota > Oomycota > Peronosporomycetes > Pythiales > Pythiaceae > Pythium > Pythium coloratum. Next base: position 39,482 of record JAADXE010000160.1, read on the forward strand.
GGGATGTGGAGCTCGTAGAGACGCTGCTAGAGCTACAATGCGCTGCGCCTGAGCCGCCACCTCGACGCTTCCTCGCCAATTGCGATTACTGTGGATGCTGCCAGATTCGGGTTCGTGACCCACATGACTTGGGTCAAATACCCATGTGGGTTCTCCATCTGTTAAAAACACCTCGGACACCAGACATCCAAACCTGAAATTGCTTGGGCTGTATTTTATAGCTGTTTAAAACACTCTCGGTGAATCCATGTCATGGACCTTCACTCACCAAAAGCGCAAGATGGGTTCACAAATCGGCATTGTTTGACCTCCAAAAACGACCAGCTCTTCGTTCTCTCTAGGGCTTGAGCTGCCCGTGGTTGCAGCTACAGCTGCTATGGGACGGCTCTGCCTTGGTCTCTGGCTCTTCAGTGTCCAGGTGCTTGGGGCTGAGTGCTGGTCGCACCTTCTCAAACGAATCGACGGACGACACGTGCATCGCTCTCCCAAACGCGCTCATCATGCCGCTGCTGAACTCTTCTGACGAGCTGAAGCTTGGACTCACGGGCTTGGTCGTTTGCCAGCTCCACGACGGCGAGAGCACCTCGCTTGAGCCAGCAGCGCTTCGAACAGGCGACGGCGCCGCAGAGTTCACTGGCTCTTGGACTGGAGACCGAACGTTCAAGTTGCTGGACGCAGCAGTCGAGCTCATGAGCTGCTCCATGACAAATGCTTTGCTTGGAGCTGACGACAGACGTCGCAAGTCTTTGAGTACGCTGGTGTATCGACTGCTTCCCTGCAGCGACCGTAGCAACTGCATGACTTGAACGTCTTCTGGGATCGACATGCCCATCAGCTCCAGCGTGTGCACGAGTCGCTCCATGCGCAATAAATGGTCGGCCAACGGCGTGTGGTCATCCTCGAGCCGGAAATCCAGCCACTCAAACGCCTTGTCCATCACAGAGCCAAACGGCTTTGCGTGGTACCGTTCCTGGAGCACTTTCCACAGATTGGACGGCGGCGCACTCAGCAGCACATCGCGCATCACATGCGGCTCGAGCGTCTCAATGATCGCGCGGTTCGCTCGCTCGAGCTGCTGCCTTTCCGTGAGCGTGAGCTTGGTGGACCGGTCGGTGGCTGCATTATTACCAGGCTCGACGACCTCCCACAGGCCACGCTTCTCCAGCTCACCCTTCAGGTTCGACGCCCATTCAGCGTGGTTCGGACCAAGCAGTCGCTCCATCTCTTTCTTTTTTTGATTCTCACACGTGACTCCACAACTGGCCCACCGTTGAGTAGCAAACGAAGTTGTACTGTAGTGGACCAAGATGACCGACGGCCTGAGCCCCAACGGGGCTGAGAACTAGAGAAAGAGTGAAGGAAGGCCCTCCTCGCTTCTCGAGTTCTTTTTCTCAGAAAATCGGCCAACGGATCCCTTCCCATAAAGTGTAGCCATCTATGAGGTGTCTGATAGTGTGGACCACCTCACGCGTCCCATTTCACACCGGCTTCTGCACGAAGGCAACGTCAAACTCGACAACAACTACGAAGCATCAATCAACCACAACACCATGGTGAACGCGCGTGAAGTCTTTGTATTTTCGGCGCTCTTCGGCTATCCGTGCGGCGCGATCTTGTATGAATGCGTGCGCGACCCGTCGTTCTTTGCGCTGCATCCCGCGATGAATGCAGTCGCCGCTCTGATCTGCATGCCAGCGTACGAACGCCGTTCTTTCTCAACACCATTGATGTTCACCTCCATTGACTAATGCTTACTCTCTCATACAGCGCGCTGTTCTGCATGTACGAACGCAAGCAGACCTCCAAGTACCAGACACGGTACGTGTAACGATCTGCTCGCAGTGCTGAATAACCGACGCTGACGGTATGCTTTGGCTGATTGTTCACAGCGTGCTGCTGACGAAGCTGCACCTTGCGCTTCATGTCACCGCCGGTGTATTGATGAGCATCGCTGGCGCAGTCGCCTTTCTAACGAAGCGACAGAACGGGAAGAAGCATTTCCGCAGTGTGCACTCGTGGGCGGCGCTCACGACGAGCAGCTTCTTTCTGCTCAACATCCTCCAAGTACGCCCCGGGACACTCAATTGAGTGATGAGGCCACACAGAAATCTAACGGACTTGTCTACTCCGTAGGGACTGCTGCTCACGTATGAGAAGACGCCAGTGAACTGGCAGTGGAAGGACGGGACGCACATCCTCGTCGGCACGCTGGTGTACATTGGCTCAGGTAGGTTCATGCATTCCATCACTCGAGAGTGAGCCCGTCAAATATCAATCACTCACACGTCACATATTTTTCCCAACATCAATCAGCGGCGACCATGGCCCTAGGACTTTATTCAGGCTCATGGGGCAACTCCCATCTCGGCACGGACCGCCAAATGCATCTCGCGGTCATCGTCAGCCTCGCTCACGTCGTTTTACTGGGCAAGGGGCTCGTGAAACCCGCAAAGCGCGGCACCAACGGCAAGGCATTGTAGTAGAGAGGCCACCCTCTCAAGTGCGAAGCTCACGATTCCGCCACCGCGACCCTGGCGTAAGCATCACAACAGCCAGCACTGTCCCTCACCCCAGTCATCACCGGGCTCCAGGCGGATGACATCACAGCCCGCACTTCTGGTGACAATCCTCGCCCAACAACCTCCACAAAATCGTAAGTCTTAATTCAACAACTGATCTATTCGGTTCATCCTTATTTCAAGAACCTTCTATAACGAATATTAACCAACGTGGGTAACTTAGTGTGCACCACACGAATTGGCGGAAGGTTGCTCATCATGCTAATTGCGCACTGTGTGCGATCCACCAACGGATCCTGTCTTTGCGTGGGCTCTTGGACCGCCAGAATCGAAACACTCGCCGCAACACCAGCAGCTACACCTTCACCTCGATTGTATCCTCTTCAGCAGTCACCATGGCCAACAAGCTCGAGCTCTTCGTGCTCACGACGCTCTTCCTCACGCCGGCGCTCGTGATTCTGTCCAACGCCGTGGCGGCGCCGAGCCTCTTCGCCGTGCACCCGGCCGCCAACGCCGTCGCCCACCTCATCCTCTCGCCAACGTACGTTCAGTCAGCCTGGATGAAAAGGATGACGGTCTCACTTGACTGACTTGGTTGATACAGAGCGATCTACCTCATGATCCAGCGCAAGTCCGTCACCGACTTCAGGACGCGGTACGTCTTCTCCCAGCACGGCTTCTCGTATGCTGTTTGTGATACCTAGAGACTTATGTGATTGTTGTTTGTGTAGCCTGCAGCTCGTGAAGGCGCACTGGTTCCTGCAGACGCTCGCGTTCTTCGTCATGGGCGCCGGCGGCGCCGCCGTGTACCTCAACAAGGAGAAGATGGGCAAGGAGCACTTCACGTCCACGCACTCGTGGGTCGCGGCTGGCTTCGCCACGCTCTGGTCGCTCAACCTGCTCGGCGTACGTACTGATTGCCATGGTAGTATCCTTACTGCGATTCCTAACCTCGTGTGATGATGATCTACTGTAGGGTACGGCGACGACGTTCCTCGGTGCCAAGGCCGACTGGCAGTGGAAGAACCCTGGCCACCGCGTCGGCGGCGTGCTCGGCTTCATCGGATGCGGTACGTTTCTATACAACACCTCATAGCAAAGGGGTGCAAGAGGCTGATGGATCGATTGGTGTTGTGTTTGCGTGAGCAGGTGTGGCGGCGGTGTACGGTCTGTACAGTGGCCAGTGGGCGGAGAAGACGCTCGGCGCCGACAAGCAGTTCAAGGTCGCCGTGCTGATCGCAGTGGCGTACTCGGCGCTGCTCGTCAAGGCCGTCGTCTCGCTCGCGACCAAGCCAAAGATCGCCAAGAAGTCGGCTTAAACCCACTCGAATACACCACTGGGAGCCTACACTCTCCCTTTTATCAGAGTAGACTTGTATCAATGCTGCGCTCCTAACTGAAACGTCATTGGACATGATGTCGGCAGTCATCCGTCTTGGAATACATCGTGGACTGTGGCGTTTGGCCTGCAGCATCCCTAGACGGAACTTCCTCGTCAACAAGCCACAGGCTTTCATGAACTGTACTATCAAATGATACTGCTCTCCTCGACAAAGGGATACTTTAGAATACTCGTCAACACAGTAGAGCTAAGCCCATGCAGATTGAAGGGTGCTTTGGCTGATTTGCTCGCCGTGTTGAACGCCACCTCCCCACACAACTCTTCATGGTCACACAGACATGGCTACACTTGGCGGTCTCTGTCTGCCGTTGTGTTACTTCAGATACCGGCATTCTACCGGTTTGTCTGATTAACGAACCGTGCGCGTTTGGAACCGCGACGTGTGTGAGGCTCCTCCTCCTCTGTCATGACGTCAAGGGCTCGGCGCTGCACGTCGGAGACCGTGACCCAGAATGGACGCGAGTCAACGGAGATGGGAAAGCGATGGCTGCGGCCGGCAGCTGCTGCTGTCAGTTCGGCTGCAAAGTGGTGAGTCGCTCTCTCTCTCTCTTCCTCTCTCGCTGATCTGCCCGTCAAAATCACTTGATGTTTGTATGCGTCGACTGGAAATCCCCAGTCCAGGGAATCGTTGCGTTTGACATGCGTTCTTTTTGAGTCTTCCGACATCGGCTGTGGACGAGCAGGTCACACGTTGACAGTGAAGCCAAGTGACTTGTTCCACAGACTTTCACCCACAATCCTTCCTTCCAAACCAACAAGCTGAACACGCTATGAAACCAGCCCACGTGGTGTGTCGACGACGTTCGCGTCGGCAATTGGACAGGTGGACTTGCCAACAGGCCCTGTACCATCATACATCACGGCTGATCATCAAAGCCATTCGCGGCTGGAGCTCTCGGTGGACCATGCCAGCCCGACAACAACCACCTCCTCATAACCCTCACAGATGAGCTCTTAGGCGAGTGAGGAGCTACAGTACAGCCAACACAGGAGCCCTTGGCTAGAATCTCACAGAGGAGCAAGCGAAGTTATGGATGAAACAGGTCCACGTTCGAGAAGGAACAGGGTGAAACTCTCCATCATGAGAGGAGTGGGATGGGCTTTCGGACGAATGATGGAGATCGCCCGGTGGCCCGGCGCTGCCCAGTGAAGGTTCCAATCTGCGCCGCCACCTGGCACTTGCAGGGAAAAGCAAACGAAACGGAACACGTTGCACACTTGGGGACCCTCTGATCCGCCCTTTACCTCTATATTGTTATATGTATCCGAATGGCCACAACACTAACGCTACTTCACATTGTCCCGAACCTCTAATACTAATTACTGATCCCTTCGGTTGACACACTGGAAGTGTAATCGTCGACGTCGCCTGTCCGCGACGACAGATCCACCCTCCCAAGTCACGTTGGCGTGTGGCTTCCTCCCTCTCCTGGGCGAGTTCCCCCGTGGCCCAAGCTCTCCAAAGGCTCGCGCCTGTCGAGGAACGGCTTCCTTCAGTCCGCAACTCGAAGCCTCGCGTCCAGAACTCCCAGAAACCACTCCTCGAGAAGCTCCACCTCTGTGCAGCCTTTCTTGG
>JAADXE010000161.1:0-44741 GCA_023337545.1 Pythium coloratum
AAGCTGGTCACTAGAGCGAGGGATCCAATAGGCATTGGATCGACCCGAATCCAATTATTGCACATCATCACCCAGCAAAAACCCAATTATTTAACATAATTCCTCGCCAGTGGCTGCAGCCGCGTGTCCACAGCCAGACAGGCAATGTGTGGCGAATTGGCAACTGGCGACCCAGTGGCCGCGACTGTCCAGCAAATGGCCGAGCAATCCAGAGTCCAGCGTCCCAAGAATCCTGCGTCCCAAGAATCCAGCGTCCGGAAGCCATTGCCCTTTGATGGCAAGATGGATAATGAAGCCATGTGCTCGATCCATTTCGGATGGGATCGCGGAAGCTGTCGTTGACGTGAGTCCAGTCTCCAAATCTGGTAGTAATGGCATGCTATCGTCAAGCAATTCTGAATTGCACATAATGGACCAGTACTGTACATTTGCCGTTGCAGTGGGCATCTCCATGTTGAGGTTTCAAGCTGATTACATAGTGACGGTAGGAACAAGGATCCATCCCCCAGAATGAACGCCACACACAAATCCGGAGACGTGGCGGCGACATGCTTCTTCGCTCAACCGGAGCCGCCAATCCGTCCTCTCAGGATGACGAGCTCATGACGGCGTGCCGGATACCACCGACAAGTTCGGCCACGAGCGTCTTGTAGTCGCGCACAGACTGCTCGAAGACGGTTCGGCTGAAGAGCAGCATCTCCGCATCAATCGCAGCAACGCCGTCTTCCTGCTTTTCTAAGTGCTCTGTCTGCGGGCTCGCTTCCTGTAACTGCAGTGTGACTGGGTCCCCGTCGCTACGGCCAAACAAGCTCTTTACTGTCTTCGAGCCCACCGAGTAGGCAGCACTGAACGCCGCCGTCGGTCCAATCATGGACCCTGGACCGGTGATGGCTTGGCGCACTGCGATCGTTTCTTCACGTGCCATGATCTTGTCCGTCGCTGCCTTTGCTGCATCCTTGAGCAGCCGCTTGGAGCTTTCCAAATGCAATTTCAACACTTGCATCCTCGAGTTGTCCGACTGCACGACTGTCCGGAGCAACTCGATGAAAAACGGCGTCTCATCCCACGCTTCCAGGACTTTCACGACGTGTAGGAGGCCGTTCACGACGCCCATTACACCTGCATGAGACGACTCGCCACCTTGCGAACTCAGTTCACGCGCACGCTTCGAGCTCTCAAGACGAAAGTCCTGGAGCAGCATGAAGTGCACTTGCGACAGATACACGTAGCGGTGGCTCTCTTGGCTGAAATGCGAGAAGCGGCGACACAGAAAGTCAAGCAAAGACGTGAGCTGCTGCGCGGCTGCCGGGATTCTGGACGTAAGGACTTGCGGCGCCCACGCGTTCTTATCTTCGAGGATCGACGTTCTGAACGTGGTCTGTGCGTACTCCAGATCGATCGTTGTCCACGCAAGCAGCGTCTTCGAGTCCGCCGTCAGCACGTCCACCACGCGTGGGAAGCTAAGCGGCTGACTTGCCGCGTACGAGTCATACGCGAACTCGTCATCCACGGCTTGCTCGAACAGCAACACCTCATCGATCGTGTGGCAGAACACTGCTCGCTCTTGCACGACCAGGTCCAGTTCCCTCTGCAGCTTCTTGGAAGCCGTTTGGATCAGGCCTCGCACGAACAGCACGGTCGCGTCGTCGCAATCCAGCAGATCGCGGTGCTTCTGGAGCTGCGGCGTGATGACCCGCGACAGAAACTCACGATGTTGACGCGTCTGGTCGAGCACGTGGCTCAGGAACCACTCGGGCTTGGTCACGCGGTTCGTCTTGCTCTCGGGTCGCTCGAAGTGGAACCGGAACCGTAGGCGAATGGGCTCGAGCAAACACTCGACGGCCCACAGCTCCACACTTTCGTCTCCATTCTGCGCGCCTTTTGTCTTGTTGTCCGCCTGCAACTGGCTCACGTGGAGCGTCAGCAAGTACGCGAACGCCTGGCCCACTGCCTCCAGTCTCGCACCCTACATCGTCATCATACACACGATCATTAGACTACAAAGGGGCATTTAGACAACGAGGAAAAGGCAATTCAGTAGCACCTCTGACTGGAGCTCTTCCTTCGACAAGTTGCGCGGCCACTCGATCACCTCCAGCGCCGTCTGCAGCTTCTCCACCGCGTAGAGCTTGATACCGTAGGACAGCTCCTCCATGCGTCGCATCGCCTCACGCTAGCCATACAGTCATCACACCATCAGAACCTCCATATTCATTATCGCACAGCCATCTTCAGACGGAGAGTACCATCCACGCATCCACGTACCCGCAAGGCCACGAACTCGCTCGGAATGGACTGCACAAACTGCGAGAACGCCTGGAACGCGTCCAGCGCCGCCGCTGTCGCCTGCTGGGCGCTTGCCTTGGCCTCCTGGCTGCGTCTCTCGACCTCCAATGCCGTCTCCAGGTACACTTTCCTGGCTTCCAGCAACTGGAGCTGCTGGGTCTTGGGCTCCAGCAGCGCCACGAGCTCCGTGAAATGCGCTTCCGACGCCTCTACGACCGCCTGGATCTGGTCTACTTCCTGTGTCGTAGTTTTCAGTTGCTGCTGCATGCTATGGGCTTCGTCAGGGGCCGTGAGTCGCAGGGACTGGATGTTGGCGTCGACGACGTTCAACTCGGTCTCCTGGCTCGCGAGTTGCTGCTGCAGAGACGACTGAAGCTGGCGCAGACTGTGCGAGAGCTCGCGCTCATCGACGTCGCCGTCGTGGCGGCGCGCGGCCACCGGAAGTGACGCCAGCACGCGCGCACTGAGCGCCGCCAGGACCGCGGATTGGTCGTCGGCCCCCATGGTGACGTGGTGGCGTTTTGGAGAACAAGTTCAAGTGGCGGTCCTAGTTCAGAAAGGCTCGTGTGTCCTGGGATAACGAAAGGCACTAGATTATGGAAGTTTTGGAGCTCTGGTAGTGTTGTTGAATGGGAATGTTGCAAAAGGTGACACAAATTGACATCTCTCGCAAAAGGTGATACACGTTGTATTTTACACCGAATATAACCAGCATTGGACGAAATTTACAGATTGAGACCGTAGCCATGTCCCATTCAAAGACTCTCCTGTTGGCCTATCAGGCCAAGTCTCTGGGTATCTCCCCGATTCGGTCTCTGTGAACTGCAGCTCTGTCTCTCCTCAGTCTCTCCCGACAGCGAGGCTCTCTCCTTAGTTTCTGCTGACAGCAAGCCTCTCTCCTCAATTACTGCCTACAGTGAAGCTCTTTCCCCAGTTTCTGCCGAGCGCGACGTGCAGTCCTCAGTCCTGGTCGACAGTGAGCTGCCATTTTTAGAGTCGCAAGGCGTGGAGATCACAAAGATACGTGAGTCCAATCTGAGGTGGCATAGCTATGGCTCTCCCACATCTAACCAGACTTCGATCATATGAGTGATATTACCGACGTGGCGCTGTGCGCACAGCGTTGGCCTTCTGGGGAGACTGCTGTCCAGGCAATTCAGAACGTGGCACTTGCTCAGGGTAAAAACGCGGCCGTGGTGAAGCGCGGTGGGGCGTATCGCCTCATGGAGTGCGACAGTGTATCGACCAGATGCAAGTGGCACGTGCGAACGGACCCGGTGATTGGCATGTCACCAAGTGCGAGCTCGGCCATCAGAACTGTGTCGACGTAGCGAAGCCAACAAAGGCCCAACTCGTTGCTAACTCATTAGTCCAATGCATGCTAACTGCTTATGCATCTGCCTCTTCTCGCACACTCGTCGTTCAGCTCCGTCAACAATCCAACATTACAGCCCTAAGCACGTTATGTACCGTGCACGAGATGCTGTGCTCGCTACGATGTTTGCCAAAGATCCCACCACTATCCAGCGCTTGCCCAGTCTCTTGACTGACTACAAGAAGTTGAAGTCGCAGAGCCATCGATATCCTCAACCCACAGTGGTTTGTCACTGGTCAGGGTGTGAATTGTTGATTGTCAAATATGCGTTTGAGAAAAAGCTTCCATGGATAAGCGCGTCGTCTGATAAGACTTCCTCATTGTATCATGATATTGCCCACAAGTACTGCAACTGACTGGGCATAGGAGAGTATCTGTGGGGTTTCTTCAGCCAAAAGTTATACCAGTGTAATCATTCGTGGTCCATTTCGAGTCAACGACTAACGAGAGCAGCGGTCTGAATCACAGGAATTTTGGGCAGAATCATACAGACAGTAGACAATATCATATCGGAGTGGTCACAATCATACTGTTCGCAGTCAAAATGGGCAAGAAGATACGCATCAACGACACAATCATATGCAAAGAGCCAGCAATATCCTTGTTTGTGGCGTGAGACAATCAGCGGCCGCCAAACCCCAAATTAGCGTCAACAGAAACCACGGACACCTGGCGAATCTAGAGCCTCCACATTGCTTTAGTGATGGGATATACGTGGCCACCGATGAGGAAGGCGTTGTTCTGACAGCAAAATCGACGCCAAGGGGACCACGATCAAGCTTCTTGCCTCGGAGCGCGCCTACGTCGAGACAGAGAGATGTGCTGCTCCGTCAGCAACCACAAAATCGATTGCGTCACGTGCAGTGTGTGCGGTGGAGCCCATGCGTCAAGTGTGCTAGCGAGACCCGTCTAGCCTACAGGAGCGTGGGCTATCAGCTGTTGCCGTTGGCGTTGGCATCAGCACCGCTGTCGTGCACCTCGCGCATATATCATAATCACATATACATATACATATCCAAACACAAATGTTAGTACTTCCGCATGATCATGAGAGTGTGAACAAGGAGATGAGCGTGATGTGGTGATCGTCACCCACGCACAGGCCACACTCGCAATTAGCTGCAATCTAAAGTCGATTGTGGGGGGAACGAGCCCCCGAACCCTACGCGTGGGCGGCGACTCCTGCATCGATCTTTCCCGACATCTCAATGCCAGACGCCTCCCACAGGGGCATGGCCACGCGCCATGGGCAAAAGGCAGAGACGTTGGGAAGGCAGTGCCAATCTCCAATCATTTGCTCATTTGCGTACCTCTGTCTGTAGTCTTGATGGCGATCTACGTGTTTGCGCGGCGGGTGGCGGACTGGACGCCATGAGTATGTTATTAGGGATTTGGGAGTGCTGGTAAATGTAAAATACGCTTTGAGAAAAAGCTTCCATGGAGCGTGGGCTATCAGGTGGAAAGTTCGCCGATACTCAGCAACTGATGAACGCAAGGTCAAGGTAGTCGACGCCATCCACCCTCGCAATACTTGCCATGTCTTGCCGAGCATTCGCCAAAAATGGCGAAAGGTATGAAAGGGTTTACCGTCCTGCAAGTTGACGCGGACGCCACCTCTCGTTATATCGAGGTGCGGATCCAAGAGAACTCTGATATCCCAGCACGTGGTTACGGTTGGCCAAGCTGCAAGCAGATCCACGATACTGCAGTGTGTACTTCGAAAACTGTACATCGGTGCAGATGAAAGCCCACTTCGCGTAGCCGTGCGGGATGGCCTGTGGCTCCGTTGCCCAACGACACGGTCGAGCGGATACGGTAGGTACAGTCTCACTAGACGTCGATCTGTCGACCACAGGCTTTATCAGATTAACGCTGGGTTCGAAATTCGGAGTGCACTTCGAACGAGGCGTTAGAATGCTCTCAATCGCGTTCGAGAGAAGAGCAACAAGCGCCATCGATGCGTTTGGAGAATTCGTCGCGCCTCAACAATACGCAGCTGACGCCAAGAGCATGCCAGTCCAAACTTCTATCTTAGGGCTGACTCTGGACTAGATGCTTCCGACCACACGAACGACCCTTTTCATTCCCGGTGTGACGTCTCCTCATCTCCTCCATGCAGCATGCACGTGGTGGACAGTGCACGATATTTCGCACGGACGCCACCTTCAAGCTTAGCGCCTTCGCGTACCCCGTCATTACTCTCACGGACAGCTCGAGGTCGTACCAGGCGACAGCGTCCTTTGGGGTGAGCCAGCGCACTCGCCGCGACCGCCGCATGTGTTTCCAAGCGTTGGTCGATGTTGCTGTGAGACTACGCGGCGGATTCTACGGGTGGACGCCATTATGGGTGATATAGACCAAGTTCAGCTCCAAGGGATTCCAGATGAGCCAACACTTTCCATCAGCAATGCCGTTGATGTGTTTCTTTGGCATCTTGTAAAACATCCGGAAACGCACCCGCCACTGTTGTCCGGCACTTCTCAAGCTCAGCATGACCAATCTGATTGACATGCGCTTCACTGGCAGCATCCAAGAGTTCTGTGTCATGTGTAACCGAGAGTTGGAACGGAGGCACCGGGTTTTCCGAGTGCAAGTGAATTCTGGCAGTACCAAGTCTTCTATTCAATCATAGGGTGTGCAACGACAATCAACCCTTGCGAGGTGTTCAACGCCTCCGCCAAAGCTATACCCAGCACCGGCGATTCCATACGACGAAGCTACTCGGCGAACTCTGCGGCATCGTCAAGTTTCACACTACGAGTCGCCCTGGTCCGCAGGCTTTTACACCCAAGCCAACCTCGGATATGGACGTCATGTCCCACAATCGACCTGGACAGCTCAACCGCTCCCACATCACGATCACGTTTCTTTCGTCGGACTACCAAACCTCAAGTCCGACGCGCACCGGTGGCTATGCTGACACAGCCCTTTATCGACGATCAACACAGGGGAATGCAAGGAATCGGGCAGCACGAATCTTAAACATAACACTTGTAAGATCTGGGTGGTCACCTCTGTAAACTTCAGGTTTCAATATCCCCTTCGTTGCTGGAAATTACACGCCGTGCACTTCAGCCTCTGGCGGCTGGTGCTGTGAAGGTCGAAAATATCATGAACTGAGAGATCGAGACAGGATGCGTAATCGTTCTTCTCAGCAACATTTCCCCGCGGTAAGTGAACTTACCAAAATCCCCAGTTGAAGTGATAAGGGGGATTATCAATTTTCATGGAGGCCACTCTTACCATAGAAATTTTTGCACTGTCCAGGGCAGGGACGATGCGCCAGTGCGGCGGATACGATTCAAAGCAAGTACAGCCGCAGTTGCACGGGGCAGCCAATCGTACTCAGACTTGAGGACAACCCTCACCACAGCTATCTGGAAGGTGCGCTGCCTACACTATATTCTTAGTGGGGCTCATTCGTTCTCATATGTGCCAGAGATTTTCTCCAGGTCCGTTTTTAGATTGCACTACCGCGAGCATCGAATTGCGTTGGCGCATAACTGGCGCTGCGACGATGATCATTCGCAACGCTTTGGAAGCACGGGATCTCATGAAGGAAGATACACTCTATGTTTTCGAGTACGTTTCCTGACTGTCGTGGTCAAGGTCTTCGCGTGACTATATCTCATAAGTTGCCCACCTTCAACTTCCACGTAATTGGCTGCGTGTAGTTCCATTCCCCGAGTTTGTTGACCGTAGACTATAGGATTCAGGACGTGTTCAGCAGATCCAGGTCGCTCCTTCCGGAATGTCTCAAACAAGAATGTCTTGCCTTGCTTGTATGAATTCAACATATATTTTATGTTGCAGTTGAAGCGATGCACCATACTAATCCACTCCACAACTGTCCGACGTGATTGAGCATGTCTACCTCCTCGTGTCGCAGCACAGCTTACTACCTCCCAGGTGGACATCTCACGTCGGCTCAAGAGTTCAGCACCGCCACCGTCACCACCAAGCAGCAGCATCACGCGAGGCAATGGTGTCGCGTCAATCGAAAGAAATGTGTTTGATTGGTTTTGACAATGCCAGGGTAGAAATATAACGATATTGGTGGCTACTAGACATCCCAGTTGTTCGAGTTCCAGTTGTAATTCATTTCATAGTGGGGCCAGCCGACGCCTCACACGCAGGCTTTATCGACAATGACGAAGCCGGCAGCTCGTCGGACGAGGAGGACTTGCGGAACAGTGTATTTTACCCAATCGAGCAGGTGCTCGAGTGGCTTGTGCGTAGCGGTATTCCGGAGGCTCTCAATCGAGTGGGGGGACTACTGGGTTCGTGTGGGTGACTTTGCTGCCGCGAACGGCGATTAACCCTTTTTGTTATTGATGCATTTCCTATTGTAAAGATTTCCTAGTGTGATCAAGAAAGGTGATCAAGTCCTTTTAGCAGTCGCTCGCAGACGTTTACGACAATTTACTGTCTGAATGAATACATTTCCCCACTCTTTGCACATAATTTGAAGGGTTTGATTCGCTTTGGATGGATGGCTACATTGCATGCTTCAATGTGGGGGTACAGAGAGGAAACCATTGACTTTCACGCATTTTATTAGTTCTAGCGTGCGCTCTACGCGTACCGCACGAGGCATGTGGTTGAGAACTGTGTCTGAACTGGTGTTTTTGTGTGATGCTGACATTTTCTTTTCGATATAGCCGACATTGGGTAGGAAAAGCGCCTTTGCCAGCAACGACTGACGTCGTCGCCATGAGATCTCGTCGGAGCTTGGCTCGGCCACAACGCTGTTGTCTCGTGTACTGGCGGAAGGACACGCTATCCTATGCTCTGACGAAAGCTTGAGTCAACTGTGGAAGCCGCTGAGCTCGAGCTTGGACGACGCACTGTACTTGACTAAGAGCTTGGATCTGTGCCGCATGCTGGAGATGCCGTCAACCAAGCTGCGAGAAGTCTACGAGGCATTGCGAGGCGGCAGTGTCGTTGATGGTGACGATGAGAGCGGAGGCATGGAGCAGCTCACGACGATTCTGGAGGCTTGCAACATCCAAACGCTGTCGCCGCGGCAAGTGCAGTCGTTCTTGGATGACCAGCTCGGGTTGGAATAGTGAGCCATCGGTTGAAGAAGACAATGCTGTGGAGGTGAGGTAATATGCGTTGAACCATGATACCGAGTAGTTCTTCAGTTTAATGGTGTCGCTCGACTTTGAATTATGAGACCGAGGAGTTCATCAGTCTATGGCGTTGCTCGACTTTTTCTGCCGCACTTGAGCCACGAGGGCCATCGATACGTGTATCTGTCGCAAGCGCACTTCGTGCTACTCCAGGGCTTGAGCTAGTGTTCGAAGTGTGTGCATGAACCGAGTTTCCAAAATGGTGAGGCAAACTTGGAGGCAATCACGTCGCAGAAAGCTCCGCCATTTTGCAAAGAGTAGCTTGGGTTAGAATAGCTTTTCCCACAGCACGAAGACGGCATTGGACGTGACGAAAGGCCTTTGCGTCGCAGTGTACTGATGCCGTGCTCGTGGAGCAACTCGCGGAATGCTACACGTGAAATGGACTCGCAAACGACCACGGGATCCCACATAGGCCCTTGTTCCCCGTCGTCCGTCATCGGGGTGTCGACTGGGTCAGCTCACTGGCTGGCTTCTAGTTTTATGCGAACATGCTCCCATTGTGTGTACAGATATCGAAAGTGCCGTTGCGGTGTTTCCTATTATCCTTGGCAAGCTTCGGTAGTTTTTGAGCACACCGAGAGCGCCGTTTTTCTGGGTTGATCGTTGCTGAGAAACTTGTCAATGAAAACACGGAGTCCGACCAAGTCGACGGAGATATCTGCAAGCTCGTGACCGGCGAGTGCTGGAGGGAATTGCGCCGCATGGTACAGCGTTTGGATCGGAAACTTAAGTGGTGGGGGGGGTCACGATCTTGCCGAAAGGGAACTTCTAGTCGCTCCCGGCCACGGACATGTAGGACAGCGACGTGGTGATGCCGCTGTTGCAGTCAGAGGCCACGTCCATCAGAAATCGGAAAATGATGTCCGTGGTAAAGGGGGGGGGTTGCTTACGGCGAGCAAATCACACTCGATGAAAGTTTAGAGGAGAGTGGGCAGGTCACGACGGATAGGTCACGGCAGACGAAAGTCATGGAGGAGCTGCCACCAGTTGCACACGACACAAGTTCAAGTGTGGACGCCTCGACAACTCTTCACCGTGTTGAGATGCAGGATCGCTGACGTCTGGTCTAGATGGTAGTAGAAACGTAATTGTGAGTCAGAGGATGTATTCAGAACCCGTGGTGGGATTGGCTGCCGTTCAAGTCGTTCGATGCAAACTACTCATTGATCATCTGCAACTCGATGTTCTTAGACGCAGTCGAGATTGTAGTCATGGTTGCCTGTTCATGATCAATGAATCGTTCGTCGATGGTCAGGTTGTGTGCTACATGTGCAACTCCTTGTAGAGTACTGGGCGTCTAGTCTGCAGGTGTTGTTGAGGCGGTGGTGTGCCTTCATATGCGTCTAGTAACTTTAGGATTCTCGGTCGGTCTGGTCGGAAACGATAGCTGCTTGTGGACGTGTCGGCAGGTAGCAATTTAAGAATGAATTGAACCCGCGCCAGGAATTCACTAGTGTAGACACAATGAATGCAGTTGATGATCAAGTCCTCGTGTGTAGAAATGTTTTGCACTCTTCTCATCCAGTAAACTCTTTCGAGGATGTTCTCCACCTGTCAAGCCTCGTCTTGAATGATAGCTACTCAAACCCAAACGAATCCTCACAAAACGTCGATGTCGGTCAAGATCACGACCACACCCTCACAGCGCCTCGTCCACCTCAGCAGCTGGTGTTGGCGTCTCCGAAGGTGACATATTTTGCGCAATAACTCGCGCGGGTTTCGCATGCTCTTCGCCTGAACACGGGATGATGTTAACCACCCCCCCCCACCAGGCTTCATTTTGTGTCGACATTTCCATTTGCACATCCTGCGGATATTTTTATCGATCTGTACGCGATGGTCTCGCGCTACTTCAAGTTGAAGCCGTTCCTGCATCAGCTGACGATGACGACATCGACTCACTCATGCCCACGCGCCGTGAAGAGACCACTCTCTCGCGGCTCTTCAGCCAGCTAAAGGACCTGGAGTCCACGTCGAAGCGACTTCAGCAGCGTGGCGCCATCGCGCTGCTTGACACGCCCGACCTCTTCGACGCGTTGATAGACCGTCATCCCAGATTGATGCACCATCTCGCGGATGACGTTGCAATCGTCAAGAGTCCTCGCTTCGAGTGTGCGTGTGTTCTGGTGCTCTGAGGTCGTGCAATGAGCTCACGACGGCACAGCGTGAGCTCCTGCGCCATTTCGCACGCCCAACAGCGTCGCGACCAGTGGCGACGACGCCGAACAGGGTTTCGCGTTATCCGCGAATGCAAGCGTGCACGCCTCCCCTCCCCTCCGTTTCGCCACGTGGAGTTGATTCCTCCGACGTCGAACGTCGTGGAGCGGTTTGCAGCCTGGCGAAGGCCGTGCTTGGCCAACGCCGCTATGGAATGCTTCCTGTGCATTTAGAGTGCCTCCTCAACCGCAAGCTCTGGCGTGCGAAAATGGTCGGCGACATCGTGAACGATGCGCAGATTAGCCTGCATTGTGTTTGATATTGATACAATAACTTGATTTTTGAGCTCCCGGATGGCTTTTCCCAATAATTGATTCTGTTGGGGTGGTCCCATTGTATTTCCATACTATTTGCGCAGGGTCGGGGCGACATCCCACCTTCGCTCGACAAAGATTGACGTGGTATTATCCTCATATATTCGTACATGTCTTGTGTCAGTTGTAGGGCACGATTAAGGACCAACGGAGATCTGTCATGAAAGTCGATGCACAATATGACGAGACCGAATAAGCCCCACTCCACACTCAAGACTTCGTTGAAGGTCACTGGCTTACGCTGGCAGATGAGGGGATCAACTGCGCTGTCAAGAAACGCGACGTGAGCAATAAAAATACCCAAACCGACGCAGACTGGATAGATGCTACAAGTACTTGCGACCTCAACAAATCCCGTATTGGCATCGCACCCGGTCCTACGAGGAGATGGTCAAGGAAGTCTACATTGCGGTCTAGAAGAAGCTTGAGAATCTTACAGCCACGCGTGCGGCGGGCGTGAGTGCTTTTGATAGCAAGGGTGAAGACCTGCAGAAGCCACATGAGGAACTACGAAGTAGCTTGACCCGTTGGGATTCATTTGTTGCATTCAGTTCAGTACAGTGCAGCTATGCTCACATTTGCTGCAGGGTGATCGCACAGCATTGGTCGCGATCTGGCTACCGAACAGGCGCCTGGGTGTTCGAATTGGGAACACTTGACCACTACCCAGCTGTTTTGGATCTGACGTTCATTTTTGGATCATACAAAGCTACTAGCACACTACCATGCACACGTTCTGGGTTCTCCGAAGCCCACGAACGTCTTAGACCAACTGAAACCAAGCGATACTCGCCAATGCTCGCCACAGCGTCATGTGCATTTCCACGTCGCATTATGGTTTAATACAATGAGGCAGTAGCACTGTCCCGATGGGTCTTCTAACACGTCTCTCTCGAGGTCTTCACCTCGTACACACAGCTTTTGACTGGATGTCCACCATACCCGCGAGACGACAAGGTCTGTCCTTATAGAGAACCTTCTTGAACGCGTCCGCAGGATTGTCCTCACGGCGCACCTTCTCGAGTGGCAAAAATCTTGAGCTTGACTTGTTCACGGACGAAGTGCCAGTGCAGTTCAATGTGGCGAGTTCGTCGCGCGTAGGTTGGATCCGCCGCGAATACGTACCCGCTCTGGCTGTCGATGTCAATGCGCAGCTCGATTGGTATGCCCAGCTAGATCTCTGTAAGAACGCATTATTCATTTCTCAACACAGCTTCGGCCAATTGGTGTATGACAACTCCAATTTTCCCAATGCATTATTTTTAATTCTTTGGTGTTTGCAAATCAAGCGCATATTATAATTTTGACAGCACCAGAAATTCATTTTCAAGTACATGTTTAACACCCCTGCCCACGATAGTCGAAGATATTGTCTCTCTCGTCGTCGTCGACTGCTGCCTGCGTCTATTGACGAGTCTCCAGCGGGGTAGGTGTGGATCGGCATAGCCGAACTTCTCGAGAATTTTGCGTGGCCATTTCTCTTGGTTGATCTCGATCACCGAGCTGTCCTTCTTGACGTGAACACCGAGATACTCTGCGAGCTGGCCTTGGTCCTTGATTCCATACTCCTCGCCAAGAGCCGCGAACAGCTTGTCTCTTCACTGCTGTATCGTTCGTTGCGCACAGGATGTCATCTACACAAACGAGAACAAACTCGATTGTACCATCGACAGCCAGTCGACAGTGCAAGCACGGCTCTGTGAGCAGCGCTCGTAGCCCAACTCGATCATCTCCTCATTTCACTCATGTTCCGCTTGGTGTGGGCCGTTCAGGGCCTTGCGGGCGACGTTAATGTGATTGTGCTTTTGACAGGGAATCCATCGATCGAGTTGACGTAGAGGGGAATCTGGTTAGTTGGCGTCGAGGTAGGTAGTTTTGATCACCACCATACAACCATCCACGGACAACTCAAGCTCTGTAGCCAGCGCGAGCACCATCCGGAAGCTGGACATCCAAGCCACTGGGGAGAACATCCATGGGAGTTGATACCTGCACGCTGGCGATTCCCCATCGCCATGAGTCTCGCCTTGAAACGAATCACTCACCCGTACTTGTCGGTCTTCAGGGCATAGACCGACATGGTCTTGATCGGCTTCGATCCTAGAGGCGCACTGTTCCCGCCGATCTCCTCAAGCACTCTCTTCAGCTGCAACGCAGACATCTCCTCGTTCTGGGCTTGAATCCAGGTGTCTGCGTGCTTGGACCTGCGAGAATATCTAAAACCACACTCTGGTAGTAGCACCAGCCCGATGGTTCTTCCAACACAGGGTCGTCTAGCACTACCCTTGGTAAATCGTCTCAAAAGTCGAGAGACCCAGTTGGACCCATCGCTGCCATTCGCCGCCGATGACAAGGGTGTGTAGTGAGTATGTTGCCTGTTGTGTCAGTCGTCATAGCGGAATTTCTGTGCGACGGGTTCGCGTGTGCGTCTCTATAACGGTCGCCCAGTTGCGTTGATTATGACGAGTTGCTGTGGCTGATTAGAATGTGAGCGGTGCGATACCATTACTACATATCAGAAGATAGGGGCGCTTGCTATCCTGGCACTCATCAGTCAGTTGAGTTCCTCGATAACCAGCGTGTACTTAGTAATGGAGCTATGGCTCTATTTCAACCTATGAAGTGCTGAGTTTGAAGGAGGTCACACCATCAGAAAAAAAATGGAAGCTAACCAAGCTCCCAGCTTGTCATACTACGTTGCTCACGAACTGGTGCTGGCATGAAGATCCACAGGGAAGTGAAGGCAACGGCCAACTCACCACTGGAAAGCATCGCCATGCTCATATTAATTCCCACCATGGTCGCTCTTTTCTTAGTAACGACTTGACGGCCTTGCAACGGTAAGAAGTAGTAGTTTTTTCAAATGCTGGACCAGAACCTCCTTGCGATTCATCTGTCACAAGGTTCTGGTGTAGCGTTTGTCTCCCAAGATTGAGTTTTTTTCTATTTTATGCCAAACCAGGAGTGAGGAAATGCCTGCAGTTGACAGAATTAGTCCAGCTTAGTTGTCAAATATAGTTTACTACATTTATAGACTGTAAAATGGTGCTCAGAAATAATAAATTGCATAAACGACCAGTGGTTCGGAATATCGATCAACTTGGAAGCCGTGCGTATCACATACGTTGGATTGCCATCAGCGTTGTCGTTGCGAGAGGATTCGCAACCGACGTCGCCGTTGATGTCGACAAATTGCCGAGGTTGCGTCCACAATTTTGACGGTTTGAGCTGAAATCGCGATGCACAACGTCATAGTGCTTGTTGGCAGGTCTTCCTTGCCACAGTGACGAAGACTGTGAGCTACTCGATGCTCTTCGATTTAAACCGAGCGAGGTTTGTGCGAGCTTCATCCGAACGGCATTCAATCCAGAGGCACGAGGCATATTGGAGCCTATGTGACTCACAAGAGGGGCTCTCAATGGTGCTGATCCTTGTGTTTGAGGGCGGTGAAGTGGTTGGCGAAGATCTCCTCCGACGTCTCGCCATGCAGTCTGGTTTTCCGTATCACTCTTGGATCGCCTTTGTCGAAGAACACGCCTCGAACCAGCACACACGGACTGGTGCTTGGCGATCCGCTCGTGGTGGAAGCCGCGGTCGCAGTTGCGGCATCGTATGCAGCCGTCCGCTTCAGGAGCATTCAGTTGATCAGCCGAGGCCTCGGGTCGTGACCACCGAGGTGGCTGCAGTTGACTTGACGAGGCCTGGACGGGCGGTGGTCCTGTGCAGTTGGCGACGTGGTCATGGTACCGACCAGACTTGACAACACCTCGACACTTGGTGCACATGACGTCAACGAAGGCGTTGCGCAGGAAGCACGTCTTCTGGTGGATTGGCAAGGAAGCAGAGAAATATTGGCCGCCGCAGCCCTTGCACACGATCGCATTCGGACGATTCTGGAAGCCGCCCATGCTCAACACCACGGGAACGACAGCAACACCAATGCATCAGCTTTGCTCGGCAGCAGCAAGTCTGGCCACCAAGCCAATGGCCGTGAGCTGACTTGGTATCCCTGCCTTTTGATGTTTACGCGCGTGATTCTCACTGGATAGCTATTTACAGAATGGATCAGAAAGATCTGGGCTAGCGAATGGCCCGCTTTTATTTGGAACGTGCGATAGATGATCTGTCGGCGACCAACAAATAGATAGCGAGCCCCTCGTGACCGCGATCACTAGGGCCGGACCAATTCGAAGAGCTCTTCATTTTGGAGAGCTGCCCGGTTGCATTCTGCGGAGCGATGTCGTTCTTCACCAACGACGCGTATGCGTCGTTCCGACAGCCACAGTCCTCCGTGCAAACGGTGAAGACGCAGCATCCTCACCAGCGTCAGGGACTTCCTCCAGCAGCAGCAGCAGCGAATACCAAGACCAACCTCCAGTATGAGACTCATCGGCGACTGGATAACTCATCCTTTGCAAGCAGCGCGTCGACTGCATCGATGCTGAGTGAGCTCGATCCACTGTCGCCGTTGAACGTGCAGCGCGCAGCCGATCCGTGGCACGGGAATACGCTCACAGCGACAGGAGCTTCGTCTGTGTCAGTGCCCAAAGTGTTCATCGGTGATGACTTGGAGGAGGATTGGGGCGACTTCGTCAACGGAGGACCCGCCGACATGCCAGCCAAGCCGTCACCACCAAAGACCAAAGGTCGACGTGCCAAGAAACGAGAAGATGTGCTCGTGGAAGACCGTGCGATGGCAAATGCTGGGTGGAGTCGGCTTCAGTTCGATCAGCCAACGTCTCTATTTGATGACGATGAAGAGCTCACTGAAGGCGGCCTACTGCCGTACCAGTACGAGTACCAGACGCCGAACCAAACGTACCAGCAGCCGCCTCCTCAGCCTCTGTCGTTTGCCAGGACTCTGCTCACTCGTCTCGCTTCCATTGGCACATCCGTGAATCCTACCGCTGCCAACTCAGCGGCTTACGGCAGTGGCCGCGCTTCGTCGTTTGGCTCAACTCCGACGTCACCGACGGCCGCTGCTCTCTTACCACGCAACTACGACGCGTACGACGTGACGTTCGAGAAAGGACCGATTGGTTTGGAGCTCGAGACAGACTGGTACGGGCGTCAGGCAGTTGTCAAGGGCTTTAAGAAAGTCAACGACAATGACGGACTCGCAAAGACCTGCGGACTGATCCGCATCGGTGACGTGCTCACTGCTATCAACGGCGAGTCATGCTTGGAGTTTGGATTCCAAGAGACGCTCTCGAGGCTGCGTCAGGTCAGCGCTGGCAAGCACACGCTCCACTTCAAGTCACTCGAGGCGGCAGGCGATCTGAGCATCTACAACCAGGACGCCGATATCATCCAGGCTAAGAAGTTCATCCACGAGCACAAGGAAAAATTCTACCGCGCACCGCCACTGCAGCCCAACAACCAACTGATCCACGGATGTGTAGAGCGGCTCCAGGGCGAGAAGGTCACAGCGTTCAACTTCCATCGTGAAGACACGGGCGAGTTCCTGTTGGCGTGCTCGTGTGTGAATGACAAGACGGGTGTGTTTGTGTTCCACACGCTACGTGACTCGCACTTGCGTGAGTGGAAAGACCTGCCCATGAACGAAGACTCGGCCGTGTATCTGGGTCGTCTCGTACCCAATTTTGTCGGCACCGAGTTCATCTTGCTGGACCATCAGCAGAAACGCCGCAGTGAACTTGGCTTCATCGAGTACAGCACAAACGTGCTGGGCCGCGTGCCCAACTTCCTCAAAGTCGCGTTCCCCAAGCAGCCGCATCTTCAAAGTGACGATGATGGTGATGAGAATGAAGGCGACGAAGTCGTGGAAGTGGAACTTCGACCAAGAGCTGCGACTACGGGGTCCATGGGCGGCGACAAGGCGTCGTTCCGTACGTTCTCCACGACCATGATGGACCGCAACGGCACGATCTCGGACCGATACAAGCGTCGCTTCCAGACGCGAGGTCTCTCGCTGGTTGAGCGGCTTCGTAGCTTCTCGCTGGACGACGTGGAAGTCGACTTGCCGTTTGGAGGAAGCGGCGGTGGATTCTCGACGCTCGCGGCTGCGTGGCATGACGATGATGACCACGCCGGACGAGCGCGTGCCATGCGTATGAAGCAACTGCGGACGCGAGGCGTGGGCACCCGCCGTGATTCACTGACGCCGTACGGCGCCGTGGAGCAGGAGGACTACGACTGCGACTTGATCTGCTTTGAGACCCGCAAGCCGTCGTGGAACGACGAGCTCGGCGCGTGGACGCTCAACTTCCAGGGCCGCGTGAAGCTCGCATCGAAAAAGAACTTTTTAATTGTTGCCGAACAGGGCAACGACGCTATGGAGGCCGAGTTTGGTGAAGACACGACGTATTTGCGCTTCGGCAAGGTGACCAAGTCGACGTTCACGCTCGATTACAAGGCGCCCATGTCGCCGCTACTGGCACTGGCGGTCGCGTGCTCGTCGTTCGCCCATAAGCGAGCTGTGACGTAGCCACATGCGTAGGCATAGCCCAAGTTACAGCAAACAAACTCAATTTCTATCAAACGAAACCTTCCAACAGCGGTTCATAATATGTCACTTGCAGGAAAGCTTTTGAATACTCCAATAGTATACAATATCTGCCATGCCATCAGCCGTCAGTGCCGCAGCACGCTGGTCGGTGGGTAGAAGCCCATATCGATCGCAGAATCGCGAGCCCGTCAGCGTCAGGCGTGGGACGAACACGACCCACGAAGGGAGCCACTCAATGGGCGTGTTGGTTGAGTCTTGAACAGGACCGCGTGGCATCTCTGCGAGGCTTTTCGGCAGTGTTGTGATCGGATTGGAAGCAAGCGTGATCTGCCCACCGGATCTGATCTCACGGAACATCGTGTTCGGGATGACGGTGATCTTGTTGCCCGCCATCGAAAGCATATCGCAACGGAGCCGCACGACCATATCAGGAATTTCGGTGAAGGCGTGGTCGTCAAGGCGCAGTCGTTTCCACGGCAAAGTCCACGGGGCCTCGAGTTCGGCTGGAAGTGATGAGAGGTTTGCAGTCTCGAAGACCAGCTCGGTGAGGCTTTGTGGCAGCTTGCCTGAGCAGCACAAACCAACGGGGAAGGGCGTGAGTGGCGTGTTGCGAATCGAAATCGTCGTGAGTTCGGGGAGGGAGGAATGGAGAATAGCCGCATCTTCACCCCATCGCTCGATTATCGAGTCCTCGACATGAAACTCCTTGAGCTGCGAGAGTTTGGTGATTGTAGAAGGCATTTCGAGCGATCGGCAGCCGGAAATCTGGAGCTTGGACACGCTCGTAAGGTGGATACGGTCAAAAAGGCGTGAGAATTCATCCGCTTTTCCATCGATTGCCAGTGCTGCACAATCGATCTTGATCATAGGAGATTCGTGCTTTGTCGTGAACCACGGTGACGTCTGGCCGACACACCAAGGCAACACAGGCCGCGTTTCTCTGAAAATGTGGGCACCTGCGACGACTGTGCCCCACCCGAGAGTGAGCACGTGGATGAGATGCGTGATCTTCTCAGCCCGGAGGCTGCGTTTCCGTGCGTTTAGTGTGATATGCTTGGTCTTGGCCGTCGGGTTTGCAGGTGAGACCGACACTGTATTCGAGACCGTGACTTGGCGATGGAGGGAGCTCTTGATTCCGGACACACGGCCGAGAAGAAAGAGCGAGAAGAGCGTTGTGATAAACACGTCGAACCACGACTGCGTTACGCCCTGAAATGCAAAGAGCTGGATCTTCGACAGTTCTTGCGACTCAAGCGAACCCCGATGGTACTGGAAATGGGGGTCAAACGCCGGCAGAAGAGGCCACGCCATAGCTGCTGGCAGCACGAGCGTCGACGTCAAGTCGGAAAGCATATCGAACGCATGGCAAATAAGCCGTTGCTCCATTGTGGCCTGGCGTAGCATCCAGTGGCGTGGACCAGCAGTTGATGACGAGCAGTGCGACGTACGCATGAACGAGCCACGAGTGCGACTGCGACAGCGTGAACCGGTACGCACGAACGGAAAGAAGTACGATCTCCACGACTTCCTGGGCTCGTCGACAAATTTTTGCTGCAGCCAGCGAAGGAAGCGAGCCGGCGGGATCACTGTGTGGCTCAAGACAAAGACCAACAACGTCCGCATCACCTAGACGACACGATTTCGAGAACGACTGCCGCACAGTACAAACTCTCCATGATCGACGCTGCGGCCAAAAGCCAACTGACCACAAGAGACGGAGAAGACCACCATCACCGTCACAGCGAGCGTGTGTGTGGCTGTGAAGAAAGCGAACACTGGTCCCGCCTTGGTGAAGGCATCCGGGTCGCGCAGGAGACCGATGAAATACAACGGCTTGACGTCGTCGGAGCGCGTCATCCGAAAGTGAACGAATGCCCAGACGCCGTAGAGCCCCGGACAGACGACATGGAAGAACCATAGCGCGAGCCAGCTCAGTGCGAACTTGGAGTCGGAGAGGTAGACCTTCGTGGCCTCTGGTGTCTCACGAAGCGTCGCTTGGACGCGCGAGGACAGCGCGGACACCAGGCGCAAGGGTTGGATGCGCGTCATAGCGAGGAGAGCCTAAGAGGCTGCCGTTTATGGGGACCACACAAACACACTCTGTGTATTTCTGTCCTGATAGTCGCGTGATCATGGCAGTGGAAGGACGTATTTGCGGACAGTCTGGGAAGTGGGAACTTGGGGCAATCAGGATATTTTCTCAAGTAAAAATATTGATATGACAGGTGGATCCTAAATTTCTCAATAAACCGAACACTTCTATCGGATACGACAGACAACGCACGGCGTACCGACGACTTCTGCAAACTGCGGCTCATCTCGATCTGATTATGGCCACCAACACGGTCTCACCTTCTTTTGTCAAAGTCTGAGATAGGACACAACGCTGCAACCGAAACAGTTGCCGCAATGTCTCCCTGGACTCGAGACCAGAGACACCACAGAACTGTAGACGAAGCCAGGGCTTGCTGCCTCAGCTTCACACGGAAGCTGAAGCTGCAGCCGTCAGCTCGTGAGCTCAGTAATCATAGCCCCACGCTCATGGTCAGTGGCGCGGTGGTGCCGCTGCTGCGGGAGTTCCGCCAGTGGTGGTGCGTGTGAGTGCCACAGCACCGCACACTCTCACTGGGCATTTGTCGTCGCAGCGAGTCAGAGACACCAGTGAAACACAGAGAAGTATGGAGGCAATGTAGAATCCCCATCAGTCCCAGTCGACACCACGGGCTTCGTACTATGAGATCTTGCATGGTGGCGAGCTGTCGGAAGAAATCAAGATCCGCAATGCACGTATGGAGGAGATGCAGAGCCGCATGTCGTCCATGCGCTTGCCGCGGTGGCTCGCGGTGGCCATCGTTATTGTGCTGATCACCGTGACGTCTGGCGGTTTGATCCTGGGCTTTGGACCGGTGTACTCGCTGCTGCTCAAGGAAAACCAGTGGCGAGAGCAGTGTGCACCCGACGAGGCTGCTGCGCATGTGGGGACCAGTTGTCCTGAGCAAGAAGTGCACTTGCAGTACGTGTATTCCACGGCGTTCCTGTGCCTGAGCGTGGCTATGGCATTCTTCGGGCTGCTATTGGACTTTGCGGGGCCGCGTCTCAACATCTTGCTGGGCTTGGTGATCTCATGTATCGGCAACGTGCTGTTCGCGTTTGGCGAGTCCACGTCAGGCGGCGTCGCGATCATCGCAGTCATGTATCCACTCCACACCATCAAGAAGCCGGCGACTCACGTCACACTCTCTGGGCTTCGATGGCAAACGCCAATCTTCGTGGTGTGTTGCTTCCGAACTCGATCTGTTGGATCCCAAGAGTCTCACTTAAGTTTTTTCTGCCTGGTAGAAACCCCAAGGCTTGTGGAAGGGCCTCCGCGAGCAGCTCCGTCGTCCAGATCTCTGGTACTTTGGTCTGTTCTTCGGCTGGAACTCCATGATCTTCGCGTTCGCCGGCAGTGCCGTGCCCAGTATCATCTACGGACTCGACAATGGCAATGAAGGTGTGGCCGACGACTACGTCAACTACTACTTCCCGATCATCATCACCAGCGCGTTCATCTACACGCCGATCGTGGGCTACGTGATCGACCACTGGGGCTTTGTCCAGTGTTCCTGTCCACACTGGTCGTCATGCATCTCTTCCTCGCCTCGCTCATGGTCCACTCGACGCAGTTCCACATCGTGACGCTGTTCCTGTACGCCATCGCACAGTCGTCGTTCTACTCGCTCCAGTTTTCCTACATCGGTACGCTCGAGCATCACTTGAGGTCCAAGCTTGATGGTGATACTGACTCGCGACTCGTCTGTGCAGTGATGTGCTTCCCAGGCGAAGTCTATGGCTCGCTGCAGGCCTTTCTCGCTGTGTGTTCTTTCCTACTGAGTCTCCTGAACTACGCCTTCACGCCCTGGGTCCAGAACCACCTCGACGGCAACTACACACCGGTCTTCTGTATAATGGCTGGGCCCGTATTCGTGCTTTACCTGTTCCTGGGCGTCATCAAGACTGGCCTTGACAAGCCAAAGCCCCAACAGCAACAACCTCTGGCATGAGCCTGCCAGCTCCTAAGAAAGCAGCTCTTATTTTAATTTAGTACTCTTGGTTGGAGTGGTTCAATAGTATGTGTAGATACATACTGATTTTGGATACAATGGTCAAACGAGCCCACTGCTGGCGTCACTCTGAGAGCATCGCAAACATAGTGGGAGCATCGACGCTCGTCACTCCATCGGTGTTTTAGCGCGTCACCAAACGCAGGTGCATAGACCCCTAACCCACACAATATTTCCAAAAAACGGTAATATGACCGGTAAGTGAGACCTTGATCCGTTGAAGTGATCTACCTTGTTTGGGAAAATATCCAGATATTCACCGAGCTCAAACACGGGAAAATGGCTTGATTTTTCGGAACTCAACGATCCCACACTCACTCACCCGACGACCGCGGGAGAACGCCGTTGGCGCTGATGGATGGCCGGCGCAGCAGCCGTGGACCGCACAAGCAACAGCGCCAAGTCCCGTCTTCTCACTCTTGAAGCTGCGGTCGCAATCGGCTTTGCCATGCAGCAGCCATCGCCTTCGCCGTCGCCGTCGCCGTCTCCGTCGCCCGGTGCGGCGTCTCCCGCCTACGAGAAGCTATCGGATGACGAGCTCCTCCAGCGCCAGGAGCGCATGGACGAGATCCAGCGGTCCATGTCCAGCTGGAGAATGCCGCGCGAGTGGGTAATCGCCGTCGCGTCGGTGCTCGTCGTACTCACGTCCGGCGGTTTGATCTTGGGCTTCGGCCCGGTGTACTCGCTGCTGGTGGAGGAAGGCCAGTGGCGCGAGAAGTGCACGCCCGAGAAGCTCGCCGATGAGACGGCGCTCACGTGTCCGCAACAGGAAGTGTACTTGCAGTACATCTACTCGACGGCGTTCCTGTGTCTGAGTGCGGCCAACGCGTTCTTCGGTATCTTCCTCGACGTCGCTGGTCCTCGCACCATCGTGCTCATGGGACTGCTGGTGCGTGGATCAACGAATTGGTATTGTACTCGAGACTTCATTGATTGATTGATTGTGTGTGTGCGTGTGTGATTGATTCATAGATCTCGATGGTTGGCATGCTGATGCTCGCGTACGGCGACTCCAAGTCGGGCAACGGCATGTCCATCATCGTGGGCTACTCGCTCATTGGCATCGGCGGCTTCCCCACGTACATCGCGTCGTTCCAGCTCGTGCAGTTGTTCGAGCGCCAGGGCGTGCTTTGCAGCTTCATCTCTGGCCTTTTCAACTCGTCGGGTACGTGGTTTTTGAGACCAAACGGCTGTGAGTACCAGTCGACTGAACCCGTGGTCTCTGATATTGCAGGCTATGTGTTCATGCTGCTGATGATCGGAAGCATCAGCCGCCAGACCTTCTTTCTCGCCTACACGTACGATCCTCCGCCTTGCCAAGATCTACACTGTGATTTATCTTACTGACTCCACGGTTGCCTTTCTCAGGTTTATCATCTTGGCGTCGCTCGTGGTCTGTATGGTCGTGTTCCCTCTGCACTCGGTGTCCAAGCCCAGCTCCCACCTCACGCTCTCCGGCTTCAAGTGCCGCCTCCCCATCTTTGTTGCGAGTTCAAAGCCATTACGTGATTACGAGGAGCTCCATCACTCATCAGGTTGCTTTGTGTTGTAGAAACCGACGGGTCTCTGGCCAGGGCTCAAGCAGCAGCTCGTTCGTAAGGACCTGTGGTACTTCGGCATTTACTTTGGCTGGATCTCTACGATCTTTGCCTTCGCCGGTAGTGCGCTCGCGAACATCATCTACAAGTATGACAACGGGGACGATGACACTGCGGCCGACTACGTCAACTACCTATTTCCGATCATCATGAACGGCACGTTCATCTACACGCCGCTTGTCGGCTACGTGATCGACCACTGGGGCTTCAAGCCAGTGTTCCTGCTCACGCTCGTGCTCGTGCACCTCTTCCTCGGCTCGCTCATGGTCCACTCGATGCAGTTCCAGATCGTGTCGCTCATCCTCTTCGCCATGGCCCAGTCGTCGTTCTACTCGCTGCAGTTCGCCTACATTGGTACGTTCTCTCTATCTTGCCGCTATCGTAAATCAAGAGCTCAACTAACGCCTACGCTCTCTGTTTTGATGATAGTGATCTGCTTCCCCGGTGAGGTGTATGGCTCGCTGCAGGCATTCCTGGCGGTGTGCTCCTTCACTATGGGCCTTCTCAACTACATCTTCACGCCCTGGGTCCAGAACGGCCTCGATGGAAACTACACACCCGTGCTGCTGCTCATGGCAGGCCCCGTGCTCGTCTTCTACTTCTTCCTGGGTCTCGTCAAGACCGGACTCGACAAGCCGAAGACAGTGGCGAGTGAGAAAGTCTGAGCAGCAAGTTGCATGTGTGTACGGTGCCCAAGGCTGCATGCTGAGTTGACTCCCAGCTCAATCATGACCAAAGTGTACTTTATCTGAGCGCTGTTATTTTTGCCGACCTCAGGTTCGATAAGGATGTCCGATAAGAGCCTTATCGAACAATGGTGAATGAAGCCAGTCTGTGGTTCTAGTGAAACCTCGCAGTTCCGTGAACAAGGAAGGAGGTATATCTCACTATGGATTCTCACAGATGATTTACCGTCCTTCCTGGGGTGTCTGACACCGTGTCAGGGTTTTCCTGACTCTCAAGAAAACTAATTTTGGGAATACTATCAAATATTGAGACCATTTAAGTGGTGAACAGAGACTTTGTGATATAAATTATTCACTTGTTTCACAGGACATTATATCTGACAGGATGTTAGCGAATCATTCTACGAGCAAAAGCTCCAGCCTGGCTCCAGTCTGGGGCTTGGCCCCCATATCCATCGCCAGTTGAGAATTGGACCGCAAGTGAGTGAGTGGGTTGACTGACGGTGAGACTCTCAAGACCATGGGCGCAGCATCGAGCAGTGCGAGTGAGAAGACGACGACTGATGATGGCGCGCGTGCTGGTGGTGACGACGCTGCGTTCGACCGCGTCCGCAAGACGGGCATGCCGTTCTCACTGCTCCACGACGAGACGTTCCTGCTTCAAAAGTACCAAGAAATCGTGCGTGGAATCGCGAAAAAGGACGGTGACTCTGCTACGACGCATCAGTTGGTGATGACTGGTGTCGACGATATTCCGGTCGGCGAGAGGAAGCAGATGCAAGACGCGAGCTGGCGCAACGTGTTCACGAGCCAGCGTAGCAGTGGAGAGAGTGGTGAGGCGTCGACGATGCACTCTGCCCACTCGGTAATGCGTGATACGAGCCTCGCGAGAAGCTCGCTGGACCGCATTGCGAGCGAGACGCGGCGTGAGCAGCAAACGGGCATCGTCCAAGACTATTTGGCCCAGTTGGTCGTGAAAATGGAGCAGCGCGCGATCGCGAACCAAGCTAAAGACCGTTTGTGGACGCAAGAGCACGGTAGCGATCATCAGCCTGCTGGGGATGATTCTGTGGATGATTCTGCGAAACGGAACTCGAGCCGCCGTACGAGTCTCAGTGCCGTGGCAGCAGCCAGGGGACTGTTCAAGGTCGGGTCGTTCGCGATGAATCTCAGGATGCTCTCGGGCTTTCGGGTCTCCATGCCGACTGTCTTTGAAGACGGCGTGCTCGCACTGATCGAGACGGTGCTGGAGTTTCCTCCGTTTGTGTTGCACGGTACTGATGCCAGCAAAATGAACGACAGCGACGCAGCGGCGACGGCATTGCTAGTTGACGACGCCCATCGCTTCAGCGAGAAACTGTTGCAGCAGTCGGATCTGTCGCCGACGCACCGCGACTTGTTGCTGGTGCTCGTACTCTCGCTCGGCGTGTGCTCCGGACGAGCGTCGTACTTGCTGGAGTTTGCGACCAGCGTTTTTGGCGAGAGCTTTGCACAGACAGTGCCTCTGTCTGGATCGTTGGGCGAGTGGTCTACTCACGAGTTGGTCGAGACGATTCTGATGCGGTTGGAATCGTTCCGAATCCACTACGATCTTGGTCGGCTTGAAACGAGTTCGCGCACGGCTGAAGTGTATATCAAGGCGGTTGATCAAGGTACTTCGATCGACTCGAGCCCGCAGCAACGGCCACACTCTGTGGCGACGGATGGTACCTACGTTTACGTGTGGAATATCGACTCTGGGTTGCAGAAGATCGGCACGGGTCTCAACTACACAGTCGCAGGACGCGTCTACGTATCGGTGCCGTCCCACCGCTATCGCAATCAAATTCGCGCGAAGAAGCCGCAGTTCTTGGCGAGTTTTATCGGATCCGCCGAGGAGGTGACGGAGAGAGTTCGCCACGTGATCCAGCAAGAAGCCGACGCGATGGCGACTAATACCATCAGGGAGCTTGTGGGAAACGCGACGTCGTCTGACTCGCCCTCTCGCAAGTTGTACGTGCAGTATCGCGATTCATCTCGCCTGTACGACGAGTCAGAGTTCCTGGAGACTCAAGGATCCGTGACCGACGCTGCTGGGTCTGTGCGCTTCGCGGTGTTCGGTGAGTTCGTGAGTCTGTCGCCCGAGGCTGTGCAAGCTCTCTACGCTGCATCGTTGTCGCTGAGCATTGAAGGTCAAGCCAAAGGAGTCGAAGTGGATGCGACCTTGCTGCTCGATTTCTACGCGCGCTGTGGGATGGACGACAAAATCCTCACCGGGGACGAGCAATTGATCGTGGTGAGCTCGGCTACTAGCTCATCGCCGGCTGTTGCCATCGAGAAGTATTCGCTGGGGCGGACACTGGAAGGATACGAGGATGGAGGTGAAGTCTACTACTCATCGCTTACGCTTGCAGCTGGCAAGTTGTACTTGAGCCAATTGACGCCACTGTCGCTGGAAGGAGAATCGGAGCCACAACTGGACTGCATCCACCCACGGTCTCTCTTGGTGATCTCACCTGACGATTTGAAGGTCGAGAAGGCAGTGCAAGTGTCATCGGTCGACGCCGACCAGTCAAGCTTCACCGTCGCCGATGGGGTGACTCGTCCACTCTTCACGTACACGTCCGAAGGGAATCAACTGTACGAGATCGAAATCACGACTGCGCAGTTCGTGGTTCGAGTGTTCAGTGTTCTCGCTCAGTCGGGAGCTGACCAGCTGACGTTCATCCGCACTTATGCGGTGGATATCAAGGACTGCACCAGTGAAGGCTTCGTCGATGGACTCGCGGTTTTCCTCGAGCTCTTGAAGTCCGATCTGCATGTGAGTGAGATGGGCTTCACCATTCCATCCTTCTACACCAACGGGTCGTACTTGTGTGCGGTGTTGCCTCGCGTCAGCGACGACACAGCTAATCCTAAGTACGACTGTGCTTTGTGCAAGTACGAAGGCGATGTACCAGACTCGGCATCACCATCGCATGTGATCACGAAGAGCAAGATAACCGACGTCTATTCGTGGGCCGAGCCAGTCTCTGGCTGTTGTTTCGACCCGTTCAATAACGTGGTCTGGATTCTCAACAAGAGCAAGGGCGGCCTTGATGCGTTCCGAAACTCGGGCAAGAAGATCAACGTGATTGCAGAGACCGAAGATGATGCAGTTGGTCGATCGAATGAACCAGAACCTGAATCAGTCCAGCCACGAGAGCTTGCGGACGTGGCGGCGCTTCGCGTGCTATCGTTTTTTGCCAAGCACGCGGATATAGATGTCAGCTCGGATGTCCCAGGGGCTGTTCAGCCGTTTGACGCGACCCTCGATGCTCCTAGCTTGGTCAAAGTCCTGGAAGTCGCGACGAGATTGGCAACCACGAGACACGCGGGAAAGGCGACAACGATGGAGCAACGCGTGCTCGACTGCTGCTTGCGTGTGCTCGTTCGTACCCTACGTGACACCGTCGACGCTTCTGGCACGACGGCATCAACGTTGCTTCCACTGCTACACAGTGGATTACCACCGGTGCTCTCGCTCGTTACGGCCTCCGCGGATGCCAAGACCGACGACGATCGTGCTGTGAAGCTGGATCTTCGTATCGTGGCTAAGGCCATTGAAATGAATGCATCCACCATGCAACTGGCGGAAGGTGGCCTCGCATCCCAGCTCGATCAATTGGTGAAATGGGCTACAAAGTCCAAGTCTGCGTCATTCTCTCCGATGGACACGCTGCTTGCGACGAGTCTGATGGATCAGTTCCAGCGAGCGATTGCACGTGTCGATGGGCTCACACTGCTTCCTCTGGAGAGCCAATTCGAGAATCTGTGGAATGAGCTCGTCGCAGTCGAAGTCGAGGTTCTTGGGCGCGTGTCAACTGTCCACTCCTCGCATCTCCGCAGTCAAGTGCATCGCGAACTGCTGTCGACAGTCGCTACGTTTGTGCAAATCCTGTTTGTCCGTGCCGGTGAAAACCTCGAGATGTTCCGGTTTGCGACGCGAGCGTTCAACAACATCTGCCGGGGCTTATGTACGGCGGTCGACGCCGCTACGAAAGCAGCCACTGTCAACTCAGTGAACGATCAACTACTTGGTGAAGGTGCTCTGCTGCAGATCACGCCGACTGTTCTCGTGCCAGTGACCCACGGACTTCGGCTGGCGTTTGGTGTCAACAGCGACAGCGTGCGTGAAGAGATCAGGCAAGAGCTTCGCAAGGTGCTGCTTGAAGACCTGGAGGAGGTGTCGGCGTTGTTCAAGTCGTTGAATCAGCTCTCGGAGGTGCTGAATGCAGAGGCGAAGGTTGTGAAGATCCAATTGGTGGAAACAGTCAAGCACTCGAAAGTGATGGAGTCAGGTCACGAATACTCGAATGATCTGGACTACACGACGGAGTTGCGGATCCCTGGTGCGAAGAAGATCACCATTACTTTCGATGATCGAACGCGGACTGAGAACGAGTATGACTACGTCGTCTTTTACAAGGACGAAGATCGCGACGGATACTACGGGCAGTCGAAGTATACCGGCCGTGACGCTGACGCCCAGTGGCCGGGACTTGGACAACTGGCTCCTCTTGTGATCAACAGTGACCACTGCTACGTTCGCTTCGTCTCGGACGGGTCCAACACAGATTGGGGTTTTAAGTTTACGGCCATCGCGGAAGTCCAGGAGAAGACCGTTGTCGTCGAACGCCACTGGGCCAGTGCTCTGTCTGAGATGGCGCTTGGCGTGCTCGTTGAAGTCAGCAAGATCCTACTTAAAGGCACGCCACTCGTTCCGATCACCAGCGTCGAGGCGCGGAATGACGCGATGTTGCGCCACGACCTTCTGCACTATGGACTCGCGAGTGAAGCCGAGCAGAGCGCGGGGGCTGTCTCACTCCTTCGTGAGTTTGTGGCAGCGTCGGACGGTTCGGATGCGAAGCGTTTGATCGTTGCGCTGAAGCAGAAGAGTACGAACCCACGGCTGCTGCATCGTGGTTCGTCTTCGAAAGAGAAGAACCCAGTGAACGTTGCGATCCAAGCTGCTGCGGCCGCCATCCTCCACCACAACAGACAAGGTGTGGATGCCTACGCTTTTGCTCAGAACTTGCGCGACGATGTGCCGGACGAGTTGGTGCAAGCGTGGAGAGTGGCTCAGAAGATGCGCGACTGGTTCCACGTGGGCGACGCAGCGGAGGCAGCACGGCTCAAGATCGGTTCGTCGAGCACCCGAAGCTCTCGCCAGCTCAAGCGACAACCATCGGCATACGCGGGCATGGCAGATGAGGCTCTGGATGCGCTTACGAAGGCAGTGATCGAGCGAGCGCAGTTCTTGTTGGAGCTGACGCCAAGTGCTCTTCCTGGTTCAAGTGTCTCAAGACATCGCTGGAGTGCACTCGCCAAGTACGCTCCTGCACTTCGGATCGCGAATGCTGACGTTCCGACGTTATCGTCGCTTGGGAAGTGGTACAATGCAGTCGACGCGCTCAAGGAACCGAGGCAGCTTCGTTCCCTACTGCAGTACCAGCGCAGCACCAGCGAGCGACTCAAGCACCCTGCTGCGTCCAAGTCCATCAATGAAAAGGTGCTCGAGTTCTTGCAGAGTGATATCGACGTGAGCGAGGTGCGAGAGGCCATCAAGGCAAGAAACCAGCGTGCGGCGTACCGATCGGCGGGACTGAATCTTCTGGCGCGTACTATGGAATCGACTTTGAGCGTTTCGACGAAGTCAATCTTCGTGGATACGTACTCGTCGTGTCTGAGTGCTATGGTAACCCGCGCTTCGGAGGCTATTGCCAATGCATCAGAACCAGAGGGCGGGGTTGTGGTAGCCTCTACACCACTCCACGTGAGCTCGATGCTGGGTGGATGCAGTACCCACTTGGGCAGGGATCTGTCTCACACTTTGAAGGCGTGGGTATTCAAGCTCTCTTCGGAATTGGACGCGTACGTGAACGGCAAGGACGATTCGGCTTCCACCGAGTACGCTTCTTTGGTTCTCAAGGCTTTATGCATCGACTATGAAGCCGAGGACGCCTCACTTCTTCTCGAGAGTGGTTTGATCGATCGGTTGCGTCGGCTTTTGGGCTGCAAGTCGCTCCGCATCCGCAGATCAGCGCAGGTTTTGCTTGATATCTTGCTGCTTCGTCTCGGAGAAAGAAGATCGAGCGCGAGCGACGAGGAGTCTCTGGTTCAGCAGCAGCTCTACGACACAATCGGTCACCAGCTCAATGAGGCCACCATGGCGATGTGCACCACCGACAAGACAGACGCTGGTTACAGTTCTGTCTACGATATCAGCCGCGGTGTGGCTAGTCGCACGCTCGCGCTCCCGGAGAAGGATGAGATCCAGTGGAACCACTCGATCATGGCATGGGTCTACGTGCCATCGGTTCAGTCCACGTACGCACTGCAACTCGGTGATGAAGTTCGCCCGGGACCGACCTTTAGTGCGTCACAAAAGGTGAAAGGTAACGGCGTCGTATCTGCAATCTTGAGCCCGACAGCAGTCCGAGTGCGGTGGCATCCCTCTGGCGTCGAGAGCGAGCACGAGTTTGATCCAAGCACCGGCAAGAAGGATGTCATCCTCGCCGAGTCTGGTGCTGGTGGTGTGGTGTTTGGCAAAGGCGCTATCAACCTGGATCGCGGCAGTGAGTTTGCGAGGCCTTGGAGCCACTTCGGTCTCTACTTGGATGATCAGTACCAGGTCAGCTACAAGATCTCGTGTGGTACCGACAAAGAGTGCGTCTATGAAACGAAGCACGCACTGAAGACTGGTGCTTGGAGCCATGTGGCTGTCGTGCAACGTGAAGCAGAACTGGTGGTGTTTGTCAACGGCGAGAAGGTGTCGCAGCATGAACTTGATCCGTTCTTGGTGCTAGAAGACGGATACTGTGCCGCTGAGTCGCGCATCGTCGAGTCAATCCATCCCGTACCCAGAAATCGCGACCATTTTTATGGCGTTCAATTTCCAGTAGCGTCGAAGATTCGCGTGGCGTTCGATCCGTT
Source organism: Pythium coloratum (assembly GCA_023337545.1). Lineage (NCBI taxonomy): Eukaryota > Oomycota > Peronosporomycetes > Pythiales > Pythiaceae > Pythium > Pythium coloratum. Next base: position 31,141 of record JAADXE010000161.1, read on the forward strand.
GTGTGCTACTGATGAGTCCACCGGCAAGCTGCGCTTTTTCAAGCATCCCGAGACAACCGACCAGTGGTGTGAGCAAAAGAAGCTGGGCGTTGACGTCACGGGCTCAATGGTGATCCCCAGTGACTACTTCCGCATCCAACTCGATAAGGGCAAAGGTGAAGGATACGGATTCCGCCTGCTCGCGACACCTGCGTTTAGTGACCGTGCACCGCCGACTCGTGTGTTAAACCCCCATCCGTTGTATATCGGTGCTCCACCGGCACGAGTGGCCAACGATGTCGCGGCCAAGTGTTGGGTGTCGACGCCGATGACTGTGAACGAGCCGCTGGATGGAGAAGCGATCGTAGTGATGATGACCTCGTCACGTCCAGCGAATGAGACACCGCAAGACTTTCCAGTCGACCAGGCTCTCTATGTTCTGGGACTCGTTCAGCGGAGTTTGTCGTCGCCGATGGGGCGCAAGGTGATTGCCATTCCGCGGAATATCGAGCGCGTGCTGCAGCTGGCGTTCGACGACCTCGTGCCGGTGGAAGTTCGCTGTGCAGCCGTTGCAGTGCTCAAGCAGTTGGGCTCGTCTGTTGAAGCGAAATTGCTGAACGAATGCTTCAAACGCTTCGTCACAGTGTCAAGCGATAGTCGCAGCATTGTCGACTTCGTGTTTGATGCGCTCGTGAGAGTCAACGACGTATGGTCACCACCGAACGACTCAAGTGTCTCTCAGACGAAGGTGTCAGCACACGAATCCCAGACGGTTGGAGCTGCGTACTCTTCACTACTACGCTCGTTGGCGAGACACGACATTTGGCGTCAGGAAGCGAAAACATTGATCGAGTCGGTCGTGACTGAATGGGAAGGTTTCCTCGCCCACCGCGATGAGCAGTCTGACTTTGGCAGCTCAGGCTCGCGTATGATCACCGTGCTCTCGCTGTTCGGTGGCAATTTCGCGAGCGTGACGTCGGGTGGCCGCGTCAAATGCCACATCAGGGTTCACAACGCGGAAATGATGGAGACCGGCTACCTCATTCGATACGAACAGCGCGGTGGTGAGCGAGTCGCTCGAGTGCTTCTCGATTCCGACGTGGCCAAGCCACTGCTACTGACCTCAAAGAGCGTACTCTATCTGGCCGATGAAGACAACGTCGAGCTGGAGGCCTTTGTGGCTACGATCCTACCAGAGCTCTTCAACGGATCACTGCACCGATTCTTCGCCCACCAGCTTCCCGGCATGGCGAGTGATGCGATAAACGTGACAACTCGGTTTGAACGCAAGACGCTGCTGATCAAGAACGCGTACGTCCACGAAAGCGCGCACCCGTACTCCATGGAGGATGTCATAACCCACGTGCTCTTCAACAATGCCAAGGAAGTCGAGATCACCTTCGATAGCACGACGGAGCTCATTGGTCCGGACGACTACATGCAGTTCATCAAGCGATCTGATGATAAGCGGTCCCCTCTGCATCCCGAGTCCGGCAACGGCAAGCCTTACTGGGGTGAGGAGAAGTACACTGGCACCAAGTTCCCTGGCGTTGGTGACGTACCACCACTGCGCATACCAGCGGCCTGCTTTGACATGAGGTTTTACGCTGAAGTCGAAGGTGGGTGGGGCTTCAAGGTGTACATGCGAGCCATCGAAGAGCGTATCGTTTACGGGCCGGAGTCACCACCATCTCCCACAGTCTACGCAATGAACGAAATGCGATCGAGAGCGATGAAGGCACTGCGCACGTGTGTGGGGATGTTACCGTCCGCTTCACAGTCGTCGCTTCTTCCAGTGCTGCCTCAACTTCTATCAATCGCGAATGCAGAAGACGATGGCCGGGCGACGCAATTGGCGACCAAGTGGAAGGAGTTCGAATCGTCGCATCCGTACAAGAGCACCGACAAGCAGTACGTGGACGTGTGCTTCCCAGGTGCCTCGCGCTTGTCGATTGTCTTCGACGATCGCAGCGAAACGTCAGGTGATCGAGACTTCATCACCTTTTTCAAGGACCGTTCACTCACGGATTTCTGGGGAGAAAAGGAGTACGCATCAAGCGGATCTAACTGGCCAGGAGCTTTGGGACCAGTGCTCGTGATTCCCGCGGATTCGTTCACGTTCTACTCGGCGTCTCCAAACGATTCATCCATGTGGGGATGGAAGTTCACTGTGACTGCAGAGTTCCCGATGGCAACGCCGTTGATTTCACCACTCGACCAGTTGGAACAGCAAGCCCACGATCTGTGGAGTCTCAACTACGAAGGACCTGTCCGTCAAGCTACGCCCCAAGGTAGCTGGGGTCAAAGTGATGCCCAAGAAGTGCCTGCGCTCGACTGCACACACGAAGCAGTGCCGTCCTCGACAGAGTCCGTGCCTATCGCTGAACATGGTGAATCTACGCGTGGAGGAATGCGTCGTATCAGTCGCGTTCGAGCCCATACAGAGGATCCCATCGATGTATTCGAATCAGCGAGTGAAAACGCTCCTGTAGTGGGACGATTTTCGCATGGCCACGTCGCTACAGTGGTCGAGGAAGTGACCGGTTGGTTCAAGATATCGCTGGTCAACGGAGTCGGCGAGGAGGCAGCGACTGTCAACGGGTGGGTGAAGCAGCGGGCTGGAGATGACTTGCGTGTGATGGATTTCGACGCGTGGCTCGAGACTGAAGAGTCGGTGATCATTGGCGTTGATGATTCAGACATCGCACTGGTCAGTGTCGAGTCAGCGAGTGAGATCGAAGCGGTCGGCGTGCGAAGATCGGGTTTTACTACAGAATACCCATGCGTATCGCTCGGTGGACACGAGTCGCGCCTGGCAAGTTTGGGCTATGATGTCCATCGGGCGCTAGCCATCAAGTACGCCCGCTCCGTCGTCTCCTCGTTGCTTGTAGGTGATCTTGCAGCATCTCCGACGGACCGACCGCTCTCGCTGGGAGACTTAGGCTCGACACAGGAGGTTCTCCAGGTGTTATCACGAGCTCTGGTGGATGGTGAAGTCGTGGACGAGGCCGTGCTCGAGCAGCGCGTCGTGCGTATGCTTGTCGCACCAGAGAGTCAAGACCAAGCCTGCACGCTTGTGGACGAATATGTACGTAAGCTGGAGGGCGCGACTCGCTCCTGGCGACAGCAGCGTACTGTGCTGCTTGAGCTGGAAAGCCAGCACCCGTACACCAGAGATCTCGACGAGTACACCAGCGTCATGATCCCAGGTGCCAAGAAGATCTGCGTGTACTTTGATCCGCGGACGCAGACGGAGGCGATTTGCGATTACGTCACGTTCTTCAAGTCAGGCTCGGACCGCAGCGAGCGCTATGGAATGGACAGGTACAGTGGTCGAAACCAAGCCGCGAACTGGCCAGGCGTCGATGGCCGTCCGCCCCTTGTGATCGACGCGGATAGCTTTGAAGTCTACTTCCACACCGACTCGTATCTGTTTGACTGGGGGTACAAGATATTCGCAGTTGGGGTCTTTGACAGTGACGATGAAGTCGTGTCGAGCATCGACGCTGTCTCGCCGTCACTGCTCGACCTGCGCGTGGCTCTGTGGGGCATCAACGCGGCTACCAAGGCTTGTCTCGCACGTGATTTCTCGGACTGCGCTGTCGCCTCTTTCGTGTATTCGACGCGCGTGATGGAACTCGTGGTGCGATGCCTGCAGAATAGCCCCGTGCGAGTGCGTCTCGCAACACTCCAGCTACTCGTGACGCTCGCTCAACGCGGCTCGTTCATTCGTCAGCTGCCCTTGCCTTTGGTTCAGGCTCTCTGGCGGAGCCTTGAGGCCAGCGGCCGGGCGCTGAAAGAGGAGCCGATTTCCGAGCAGTTCAAGCTGCTGGTCGAGGCGATGGTGGCGGTGGACTTGGCTCTCGACTCCGGGCGGTTCTGCGATCTCCAAGACAGTACACCTCGGAGCCAAACCCAGTTGATACGGCGTGTTGCTCCAAGATGGTACGAGGCGATTCGCGATTCGGTTGCGACGCTGTTGGACTTCCAAGATTCGCGACAGCTCGCTGTTGAGGCATGCGGAAGCGAGCACCCGCTGTCGATCGTACCTCAGAAGCAAAACGAACGCAAGCACATCTCTATTGACGGTGCTGTCGCGCTGGAGATTCGCTTTGACCGCAAGACTTCGCTCGCAAATCACGATCGACTCCAGTTTTTCACCCCAGAGTCCGACACTTCTGAGGTTGTGCAAGGCCTTTGTGGCTCGAAATGCGACACCAAGTACCCTGCGCTGTTTGTTACGGAGCAACGTGCGCTTGAGACCGGAGACCGCGTTGTACGCTGTGCGAGTTGGCGTTACGGAGATGAGGACGGTGGCGCTGGACACGTCGGTGTCGTCGAGGAAATCGTGAGCTGGCGTGGCGAAGAAGGAATGGGCGTGCGTGTGCGATGGGAATCTTCAGATGTCGGTGTCTACCGCTACGGGTACTTTGGCCACTACGACGTCGAGCTGGTACTAGAGCCGAACGCTAGGACCACACCGCTGGTTATTCGAGGCTCGTCGCTCGAGTATACTTTCGAAGTGGTTGGCGAGGGACAGGAGCAGGAACAAGAGCCGTCGTGGGGCTATCTCTTCTACGTGATCCCTCACTTCACGCTGGAGTCAATCGGGCGTGAGCGGTTCCAGACGCGAGCGTACCAGACCGTCACTCATGGTACCCCAGCGGACGTGCGTCACGACCAGCAGCTCATCAAGTACGTCAACAAGGTCGCACAGCAGAAGGCGTACTCCGGCGAACAGCTCTTGTCTTTTTCGTGGCCCAGCATCGCCCCAAGTGCCGAGGAGCTCGTGAAGTGGCCTGTGCTCGTGGAGATGATGACGGGCACTGCACCGCGTCTTGTTACAAGTGAAGAGGATGCGACTGAGGCACCTATTGGTGGGGATTTTGACGCCAGCAGCGCTCGTCTCGGTGAGCGATTCGTTCTTCTGCAGCGACTGAACCGGGCCTTGAAGACCTTGATCCCATACGTCAAGTTCACGGCGTCTACGATAGTGCAAGTTGGCCGCCAGGATCGACTCCAGTCAGCGACAACCTCTACGCCAGCGTTACTGCAGTTGCGAAAGCTGGTGATCGACCAGCGATACCGCATGATGTACCCGGCGAAGCGCGAGCTGCTGAACAGCGTGCTGGAGCGCACCCAAGAGAAATGGGCCGACATCGATATCACTTTCAATCGACTCAAAGCCATGCGCCACCGCGTCTCCGGCAAGACAGACAGCGATGGACACTTCGCTCTGTTCTCGCAAGCCTTCCGCAGGTTGAGCACCGTGCCGGACGGCCACTTCCGTCGAGCTACAGCACTCTACAAAGTCTATTTCCTCGGCGAGAACGCGCAAGATGCCGGTGGCCCGTACCGCGAGACACTCGCACAGTTCACGGAGGAGCTCCACAGTCCACAGCTGCCGTTGCTTGTCACGTCGTCCAACGCGTTGCACAACGTCGGCGCCGCTCGTGAGAAGTGGGTGCTGAACCCGAGCTCAACCAGCGCCACTGCGCTGAAGATGTTCGAGTTCCTGGGCAAGCTCATGGGCGCTGCCATGCGCAGCCAAGACTACATGCCGCTGCAGATCGCTACACTAATATGGAAGAAGCTGGCGGGCGAGACTGTGACCACGGACGACCTGGCGCTCGTCGACTCGATGATCGTCAACGCGATGGAAAAGATCCGCACGATCGACCAGTGCGGCGTGACCGCCGATGAGTTCGAGGACATTGTGATGGAGACGTTCACGACGCTCTCGACCGACAACCGCACGGTGGCGCTCAAGCCGAACGGCGCGAGTATCCCTGTCACGTTCGACTCGCGCGGCGAGTTTGCCGATCTGGTCGAGGCCTATCGCCTGCGCGAGTTCGACGTGCAAATCGAGACGATCCTGCGTGGCCTCGCGACGGTGGTGCCCGTGCACTTGCTGTCATTGTTCACGGGCGTCGAGATGGAGCTCATGGTGTGCGGGTCGCCCGAGGTGGACGTCGATTTGTTGCAGCGGTGCACCGAGTACTCGGGCTGCCGAGCGACGGACGACCACATCGTGTGGTTCTGGCAGGTGCAACGCGCGTTCTCGCACGAAGAGCGCAGTGCATTCTTACGGTTTGTATGGGGCCGCTCGCGGTTGCCGGCGAACGAGAAGGAGTTCCCGCAGCGGTTCAAGCTGCAGTCGTTTAACAAGACAGTGAACGGCAGCGTGGACAAATACCTGCCAATCTCGCACACGTGCTTCTTCTCGGTTGAGATGCCGCAGTACTCAAGCGCCGAGGTGCTGCGCGAGCGGCTGCTGTACGCCATGTACAACTGCCAGGAAATCGACGGCGACGGGGACTCCATCGCCGCGAACCAGCTCAATTGGGAGTCGTAATCGCAGTTTGTTACGTGAATTTTCAATGTAGCCACACATTTTTTGGGCATTCTCCCCCGCGCATTCATGAACTCCAATCAATGGTACGCTGAACAGCTCCATGACATGCGGTTAACACGAACTACGTTTCGCCAAGAGTCCAAGCAAGATTTGACGTCTCTCCTATCTTTTTCGATGACCCCCTGCGCGAACTACCACCGTGAGTGTACTTTAGTGACGCCGTCGTGTTCATCTTCTCACGATCGATGACATAGTGTAGCATTGTGAGCGCCAAACGTATTCATTTTTTCTTCCGACTACATCAAACATGTGGGTTTGTTCGTCCAGACAGCGCCGGGACCTGAAGTCAAGAACGGGGTGAAGCCTTCGCCAACGTCTGGCTGAGGCGGAAGAGCCGCCAGGGCACTAGTCTGGGAACGTACCTGGTTGTAAGAAGCGTCCTCACGACGAGTTGTCTTGACTACAGTGAGATCTGTAGTCAATTCGTCTCGCTCGAGGCATTAAATGTCACTGAGACGATCAGACATTAGACAAGAGCTGTCTGTGATGGCGGTGCATCTACACGGTCGAGACTTGGCATTCTATGATGTAGACAGTTCACGAAGCTAAAAGAATGGATGCGAGTCGAGGTTTCGCCATGTTCAACTGTCCCAGGGATACTGCAGGAGCTCAAGTCGTGGTGTCTCGGACGTTCACATTTTTACTAGATTAACACCACACTCAAGTAACATCCCAACATTCCAACAGCCCACCACTCACACAATCTCGAACCGGTCCTCTGTGTTCTCACCCGTCTCTGCCACCTCCCTATCGAGCTCTATCTGCGCCTGTCCCAGCACAGTGGCGGTCTCTTCAAGCGTCAAGACCTTCCGCAGCACGCCTACGAAGGCCATACCCCAGTCGTACTCGAGTACTTGGCCCGCTTCGTCCAACACGAACCGCCCCCACGCATCGAAACTGAGCTTCTGACCAAGCAGCTTCTGCCGAAGGACGCTGTTTTCGGAGCGAAGCAAGTGCGGGAAACCTGTTCAATCGTCGTATCGGAGACCGTCAGCGTCGTGTGCAGCGTAGTGTGGAAGGTTGTGTCCGTCTCCGACGCGCTCCAGTCCACGTAGCGCTCCAAATCCGTACACGGATCGTCGTAAAACACTGTGAACACGCGCGTTTGTTCCAAGAACGCCTCGCAGCCATACGTCTCGCCCACACGAACAGTGGGATGGAAACTGGCCATGACAAACGCGGTCTGCGGGTCGTCGTGAACTGACTCAGACGGACGAAAGCCGTGGCGGAAGAGACGAAAGTATTCCAGGATCACACGCGCGCGCGTGTCCATGGCGTGGTACAGCGTGCGCCGCCGGTCTTCAAGATGGATGATATCCATTCGTAGACGGTTCACCTCCACGTCCAGGTCCGCGTCGGAACGCGTGAGCTTCTTGCGGTACCGCGCCTGGTTCACGCGACACTGTTCGCGGCGTTTGTCGGTCATCACCCGGACGCGTTTGGGCTTGGCACTGCTGCTAGACGCTGTTGATTGCCCACGACGACTCTGTGAGGTGTGGGAGGCGGCGTCCTGGGGAACTGAGACCAGGTCGGTATCTGAGTGGAGGCGTCTGTAGCCACCGCGGAGGAGGACGAGGAGGAGACCACGCGTTGCGCGTGGCTGCCGCTGCGCGCAGAGCGCCGTGGCGCCACCATCGTTTTTCGTGGATGTCTGCCGGTGCTTTGGCGCTGACCACCGTGGCGTGTTGCTGGACCGACTGAAATGAAACGACTCAGTCTCAGGTACTGTATCAGATACAATCTGAGACTGGGCCATATTTGCTTTGTGCCTGGATTGTTACAATTGGCACGCACGCCAGCCTAGCTTCGAGTCAGCCTACGCAGAGGACAAGACGGCACAGGAGTACAGAACTGTATTCGTCCACATACACTGCGTGCCTGTGATAATACAGTACAATACAATCTGCAGTCGGCTTGAGTTTGGATCGTCGCGGACGAGACGGCGTCGGCCAAAGTGACGACATACCGCGTGTCCATGCGGGTGGATGCCGATGTCATACTGGTGGTACGAATGTAGCGAGACGATACTGTATGTACCTGCGTTCGCTTGATGAGCCTCAATAGGCTGTGACCGCAGAGTTGAATGCTTTGCACACTGCAAATTGCAGTGTTGACTCACACACACACAAACACACGCGTGAGTCAGCCACAGTCATGAACGCTGTCTTTGAGTAGGTCACAGATGATATGCAACTTGGAACGGATTAGAGAGGGTACGGAAACACGCGACTAGCCCAACAGCCACCTAAAACAATGGCCCCAAAAATATAGAAAGTGCTAAACTCACAAGCTCTCCAGCTCGGGAGAATTCGCCCAACACACGCAAACCTCGAGTCAAGTTGTCGCTTTCTTCATGAACGGCGCGTGTTGTTGGGGGTACTTTGAAGACCACGGAGCGGTCTGTTCGGAATAAAAACCTCGTGTATCGTACAGACAGCACAGTGTGAGTCATATGCAGTGACCTTACAAACAAATACCAATAGCGGGGGACGCGATCACCCCAATCGGCTCGGTCCAGCTACCGCAGATGCACGTCTTCATGCTGAACGCAACGAGTAGTGAATCTGTGCTTGTGTTTTCGGCATGTTCACTATCGGGGATTCCGGATTCGTCGAGCGTGACGAGTTCTTGTCGACTCATTGTGGCGTCACACGAACGTACACATTGAGCAGAACGCTCGAGACGATTGCACAGTATTTTTTCGTATCGGTTTGGCGGGAAGTGTCGGTGAGTTACGACCCAGCGTTGCGTGCAACACAGGCGGGAGACGACCACGGGACATAACCAAGTGGATTGCGCCTCGCGGTCTCCGATAGAACGACCCGCCACATTCACAAATCACTCAAACGCACACGCTTCTTCACTAATTCCACCTTACCTGACATCACCGGCATACGATCAATGGAATGCTTGCAGCCGAACTGGATCAGACCGTGTTGTCCTTCTTTCAAGATTCTTTGTAGACGAGTAATGGACATTTTGTGTTATCAATACAGCGCATCGTTCGTGCTGGAAAATGGCTTCCTTCCTATTGTCATGACTGCAGTTAAGGTTTTGATTTCTGTTCAGGCGGCTCTGGCGTGGAAATCGATACGCTGACTTCTAGCATTTTGATGAGACCCTCATTCGGCATTGATCGTGGTCGATCCCCTGCCAGAAAATATGCTACTACGTCGTAGACGACAACCCGAGAGGTTCTAGCAAACACTACCGTTTTATTGTTGCCCCTCGTATCCGATAGGACCTTTCGTCAACGACTGCTGGACATGTCTTCGAGTCAATTGACTCGGTAGCCTTGCTGTGTACTACTGAACCGTATGAAGAAATGTCATTGATGTGTGGGTCCAGTTGAACAGCGAGCCATTAAGTGACTATATTCACACCATGACATATAATCGTCTCCTTTTCCATCGTGGATGAGGTATCCTTCTCCATCGGCGGCTTGATCCCTTTCAGAGTATTCATCAGTCTGAGCTTGCCGCCAGTGTTTATCTTCATACCAGCGCGTACTTCGACGCGGTTTGGTCTCCTCAACCTCGCTTGTGTGGTCCTCGGTCTCGTCTTTCTCTGATGATTGAACGACATCTCCACTCGGTGTTTCCTTGTCGACAAGGTAGCTGTCTCGTACGATCTGCGCTTGCTGGAGGACGAATGCGATCTCTTCTACAGTCAACTCGATCTGTTGCAGAGCACCGATAAAATCGATGATCCAGTCCAGCTCCAGGACAGTCCCAGCTTCATCAAAGACGAAAAGAGCACACAGAGGAAGACGCAACCGAACGCCCAGCAACTTGGAGCGGAGAAGATAGTGTTCGGGACGCTGTAAATGCGGGAAAACGGACCGGATCGTCGTATCGGAGACCGTGAGCTGCAGTTGCTGATGCGCTTTTATCGTCATGGACGACTCCAATACGTTCAGGTCCGAACAGTAGAGTAGTTCGACGAGCAGGTCCTTGTAAAACGTCGAGAAAAGCCGCATTTGCTGCATGAATACGTCGTCGCCGCGGCTGTCGTCCACGCGCACAGTGTGGTGAAGATGGTTCTTCACAAACGCGAGTTGCCTGTCCTGCGAACGCTGCGCTGGACTTGAGTCAGCGACACGAACGCCATGGCGAAACACCGAACAGAACTCGGCGAGCAAACGCACAGAGAAATCCCTTGAGTTGACGGCGTGGCACAGCGTGCGTCGTTGGTCTTCCAGCTGCAGCACTTGCACTCGCAGGCGTTGGACGCTGATCTCAATATCCACTTCCATTTGCATTTGCTTGCGGCGGTACTTGGACTGGCTGCGCCGACACTGTTCACGTCTTTTCTCGGTGATGATGCGCACGTAACGAGGCTTGGCTGGCGCACTATTAGCGGAGACGGCGACACGCTTCGAGCCAACACCAGTCGCTGGATTTCCAGGCTGTGACGCCACTGCATCCACCGCTGGTGTGGAGCTGCTGAGCCCACGCTTGGGCATCTTTCGGTCTTGTTCCCTGAGCGGCTATGTCATTCACGGAGGAGACAACGGCACTACCCGTATCTGAGACCGTCGCCTGGTGACATCCCGGGAAGGTCACTGGCTCAGCGAATGTGCTGGAAGAATCGCGTCGTCACGCGTAGCGCAGCCCGTGGGTTTCAAAGGCGCGAAGGCTCCTCTGTGGGCCTCGCTTCGGTGGTTTTCTTTCTATCTTTTCACAGTGCCAGCTCGTTCCAGTCGTTCCAGAAACGGATTCCATTACGGTTGGCAATCCAAACCCAGGTATATCTTACATGAGTATATATTTCAGCTTGTCACCGGCTAGCGTCAGTAGTCCATCGTATTTATGTAATCGTTTTGTAGAATGCCTACCATGGGATTGTGGAACCCCTGTCTATGCTGTTGCACTCTCGCGCACAGAAACTAGGGGCTTCTCTGCTGTCTGCAGCTACGATAGACAGGGCATTGTGTTGTGGGAGTCACGGCCAAGATTGGGATGGAGCTTTCACAAACGTCTAGGCCAGGCGGCTGCGGTGGGCGGCTTTGTCGTGGTCACTTGAGTCAGCATTTCGCCAGCACGAAGCCCCAGTCTTGGCCGACTTGTCGGCTGTGAGAATAGCCCGTCGGCTTTATCATAGCGTGCGTGCGAGGACCACAGAGCCGGAGAGATCCTCAGAGAAAGAAGTCACCAATGTCGACTAGTCGTTCGACGTCTACCAGTATCGGTTTACCAGCAAAACCCTCCGCAGCTACGGTCTCCGATACCGCAACGGCTACTCCTCCCGAGCCAAAACCTAAGCCCAAGTACGTCCGTATCATCACTGAGAGGCGCCGGGAACAGTGCCGCAGCAGCCAGAAGAAGTATCGCCGCAAGCTGCTCAAAGACGCCCAGGACCTGGAGATTGCAGTCCAGCGCCTGCGGCTTGAAGTCCTACAGCATGAAGATCGGCGACGCACTCTATATGAGACGGTCAGCTCCCACGAGTCGTGTGTGCACGTACTCGAAGAGTTGTGCCGCGTGTTTCGCCGAGGCGCGAATCGTGGCGATGCGGTCTCCAACGAAGCACAGCTCGCGTTCGTGGCGACGCATCTCCATCCTAATGTGGGCGTCAGCGACTGGCTCGGCCGTGACGTCTACTGGGACCAAATGCGCCGGTTTTCGACGTATTTCGACGGCATGATCATCGAAATGCTGCGTTGTTGGGACTTTGGCGTCGCGGAATCGACGACCAGTGTGAAAATGACGGGAAGACTGGCTCTCACGGTCTCCGATACGACGCTTCAGCATGTCTTCCCTCATCTACACCACAGCAGTCGGCGAGGCCTCAGGAACAAGCTCATTGGCTTGCAGCTGGACCTGAAGACTTGCGGATGTTTCGTATTTGACAATACTGGACGAATCATCGAGATGGACTGGGTGATCGACTTTGTCGAGGCACTTCACCGAGTGCTTACGATAGAAGAGACCGCCGTCGTGCTGGATCAGGCTCGGATGATCCGAAGCAGCTATCTTCTTGGACGCATTAGGCGACGACACGGAATGGAAGACTATGAAGACCGCACTGAGGAGAAGGCTCAGTCTCAGAAATGCCGAGAACCTCGTTGGTATGAGTCAGGGTCCTGGAACGAGTCGCACCAGCCACGAGTCGAGATTCGGCGTGCGAGCGAAGCCACCAACAACGCTAACGACGGAGACCATGGATTTCTCATTCACGATGGCGAAGGAGACGACTTTGTGATGGTCTGATGGTGTGGAGGCTTCAGTTACTGTGGTGGTGACGAGATTATTCCAAGATCGTGTATTTAATTCTATGTGGAACGACTGAGATCCTACGAGGCGGCTAGTGAGGTGTGAGAACGACAGTTCAACCACTGCTGACTTCAAGAGGAAGCAAGTGATTGAAAAACGCCGTTGAATTGCGAGCTCCACCCATCGACTTGGGGTGCTGGTTCTTGACGATGTTTCTTGTCATTTCTTGTCTTCCAGAGTGTGTGCATGGTGATCGAGCTCAGCATTGTCCAGAGAAGTGAAGCGGAGTGTGACCGTTCTCGTGTCTTCTATTGAGCACGAAGTGGGAGGTTGATGCCAAACAGTTCGTGATCTACTCTAACTGGACGGCACGTTCAGGCCCGTAAACTGCTCGGGCACTTCCACCAGAAGTTTAATGTGGTGCGCTGTCGTACAAAGCACTGATCAGGCTGGAAGTTCTCGTCTACGGTGGGTCGAGAGGGAATCCAGGCCCAGGAAGGAAAGGTGAGGTTGTCTGACGACTCTGCTCGTGAGTACCTTGAGCGCCTTTAATTGATGGCCTCCTCAAGGCCGACAACAACCGATAACCAAGACGAGTACATTGGACTCATCGCCGGACTCTGACTACGACGAGATCTTCAAGTCAGCTCACTCGCTGTGCACATCTTGTGGACGCTGGTTTGCACTGTCACCTTTCACTCCCTTTGGCGTATCCGGAACGACAAGAAACATCGAGCCACCGACGCACCAACACCGACTGCCATCCTGGACCAAATTTTCCGTTTCGTTAAGACCCATCTTGTTTCCATCAATCGACTAGCAACAGAAGCAGAAGACACCGACCTCATCGAAGACCTCACCATCGTCTCAAGCCGACTGCAACTCCAATCCTCTTGATAGGTCTACACGCTTCTTGCAAACTCTAGATGTACAGTAGTCTTAAACTAAAACACCTCCTATAGCATAGGGAAGTCCACAAATGTAAATCACTT
>JAADXE010000162.1:0-44714 GCA_023337545.1 Pythium coloratum
GTACAGCTACACAAAACCAGAGTCAGATGAGCGACGAACAAAGGGAAAGAGTGAGAAGAAGAGCGTACCTGGTGCATTCGCCGCGCGACGCGCTCTCCGTAGAGCAGGTAGCTGGGCGTGGACTCGCCGATCTGCATCGGCGGGTGCAGCACGCGCTCCACGTCCTCACACTGCAGCGACGCCAAGTACTTGGCTCTGCACACCATTCACACAAACACACGAGCTGTCAGTGTCAACGCAGGCACTTCAGTCAGCAGCAGCATCGGCAGTAACGCACCGCATTTCATCAAGGCTGTTCCCATGGAGCTCCTCCAGCTTCTCACAGGCGTTCGGTTGCTCTCGCTCGCGACTGCCGTCCCCGCCACTGCGTGCGGCCGCAAAATCCTTCAAAATCGACTTATACGTGGCCTCGTCGGCGTCTGGAAGCTGGAACTTGAGCGCGGCGTCCCACTGCCAGTCGAAGAAGTGCGGCTCGCGGCGTTTGCCCTTGAGGAGCTGCGGGTGCTGGCTCAGGTATTCATACAGCGACGTCGTGCCGCACTTTTGAGCGCCGATGATCACCCAGTTGGGCGCGTACACGTCCAGACGACGCGCCTCCTGGAGCTCTCGCTTAGCCAGCGCGTCCACGAGACCGAACATCTCGACGAGCTTCGTCCACACGCTGTCGGCGAAGGCGTCGCTTTGACCGTGGAGCGCACGCCGCACCTCTTTCACGAAGGCCTTGGCCGTGATCTGCTCAATAAAATAGTGGCGACACGCCGTCGCGATCGAAGCTGCGGCGGCGTCGCTGACCTGCTTCTTCACCAGCGCCTCCACGTCATTGTGGAGCTTACTGGCTTGGCGCTTGGCCTCTTCCTGCGCCTTCTTGTCCACCGCACTCACCAGCATCTCCACGCGGCCGCGCACTTGGCGACACACCTGGCCGGCCGTGAGCACGTGGCGCGTGAGCCGCACGCGCTGCGCGTCCTCCACGTAGTCGAAGATGAGGTGGATGCGCTGGCGCGAGCTCGGGTTCCACACGCTGTGCTTGGCGGCGTTGTTTAGCTCCACGATCGTGCCTTCGTTGAACGCGTAGCGCGTCATCGTGTGCTCCAGACCTCCGCTCTTGAACTCGACGTCGGCGAACGTCACGATCGGCACGTGGATGCGGTGCGTGCGGCTGACCCACGGCCCGTTGTCGTGGTGCGCGGGGATCAGCGTCTCGCCGGGCATGCGCGCGAAGAGACAGCGCACGACCTGCGACGGGTCCACGCCCATGCGCTCGAAGATGGGCTCGAGGAAGCGCTGGTAGCTGGCGTACAGCGGCAGCTCGTACACGTTCTCGAGCTGCGTGTCGGAGAAGAGACACATGATGTTGTTCACGCCCAGCTTGTCGTGGAACGGCCGCTGGAAGTACACGTTGTGGGTCTTGTTGTAGGCCTCCTGCCACTGCTCTTCGGGCAGCGCCGTCAGATGCGCACGCAGCGCAGCGATGTCCACGTCGCTGGCAACGAGCGCCGCGTACAGCAGCGCGTCGTGGTCGGCGGGAGACCGCATCTCGGTCGGCACGCGCTTGTGCGACAGCGGGATGCACGCGCGACGTGGCGCGTCAGGCGCTGGCTGACGTTCACTAACAGTGGAGGAGCTGGTCATGGCGAGCAGCTACAGTGGAGTCTACACACACACACACACACAC
Source organism: Pythium coloratum (assembly GCA_023337545.1). Taxonomy (NCBI): domain Eukaryota; phylum Oomycota; class Peronosporomycetes; order Pythiales; family Pythiaceae; genus Pythium; species Pythium coloratum. The sequence goes on from JAADXE010000162.1 coordinate 1,676, forward strand.
AGGCAGGCCAGAACTCGGTGCTTGATGGGCAATGGAGCTCTTGGAGCAGCAAGGCCAAGTGGAGTGACGGCCGAGACACGCGCCACAGAGTACAGTTAGTGCTTTTGTTAAGTACGATACGTTGTATAAGGAAGTATATCATTATATATGGATGTTAGATATGATCATTATGTGTAGATATGGATGAACGGCAACTTGTGGCCTGGACCTCAGCGTTTCTTGGGTGATGAGGCGGCCGTGCGTGTCGTAGCCGAGACCTTCTTCTTCAGCGCCTTCTCCAGACTGCTCTTGGCGATGCTATTGGCCTTCTCGCGCTTCTCTGCCGTCGTGGGACGCGATTCAGCCGCAGTCTCCGTCGGCTCGCGCACTTGGCTTTCAGCTGCGGCCTCGACATCGTCGTCACTGTCGTCTCCGTCTTCTTTTGCCTTTGCCTTTGCCTTGGCGGCCTCTGCAGTCTTCTGAGCCTTCTGCTCTGTTTGCTTCTGTAGGATCTTCTCCATCACTTTGCTCTTGCCTGTGGTCGTGGCTTGCTTCGCCATGAGCATGAACGTGCCGAACGGCTTGGCCTCCTCCACCATTGGCGCAGCAGCCACAGCGACGGCCACATCCTCTGCTTCTTCGGCCTGCTTGTCTGCTTCCACCGCAGACTTCTGAGGCGATGGTGGCTCGGCTTCGTCGCCTTCGTCGATCGTCGGGAACGCGACGTCAGCAGTCGGTGGCTTGAGCAATTCCGCCACCGGCGGCTTCTGACTGCGAGCGTGTGGCGACCCAGGCATCCGTAAGTTGGACACGATCTTCCTCATGCCGCTGCTCCCCGCGTCTGTAGCCTTTTCTTTCACCTTCTCTTTTTCGTCGCGACTCTTTTTCTTCAGCATCATCTCCAGCACGCGCTTCTTCGGCGACAACTTGCGGTTCTGGAGCAACACGTACGAGCCCGTGGGCGGCGCGTAGTCCACAGTGTCTGCCTCCTCCAAGAGGCCCTCAGTCTCCAGATCTGACGCGGCACTAGCACCACGTCGCAGTTCCTCTGCAGGTGTGGCCGCGCGAGCCGACTTTCCACGCTGCAGAATCGGCGGCAGCTTGTTGACCTTGCTCATGAGTCGGTACGATAGCGACTCGCGCTTCTCGCGCAGCTCACGCAGCAGGTTTTGTCGCTTGACGAAGACGCGCGACTGTGGGTCGGCGTTTGGACCGAACCGGGACGAAGAGCTCACGAACTCCTCCTTGGCGATAGTTGCGGCTTCGCGTTCGTCGGCAGCCTGTGCCTTGACGGCTTCCACGACCGCCTGTTCCTCTTGGTGGTGGACGCGCACGCGGTGCATGCCGTACAGAAAGTGCTCGAAGTCGACGAGGTCGGCGTACGCTGGGTCCAATTCCATGAGGAACTGCCGCACGAGCGCTGGCTCAACGCGCACGCCGAGCTGGTAGATCGACTGGGAGATGACCTTGTAGGACACGAGTTCAAGTCGAGCCGTGTCGGCGTCCTGGAAGAGCAAGCGGAACGCCTCGATCTCTTCGGCCGAGAAGCCGTCGATCGCCTGTTTAAGGGTGAGACGACGTCGAGCCACGAGTGCGCGATGAGCTTCCTCACGATGGTCGCGTACTTTCTTGAGGAATCGCCGTCTCTCGAGCCGCGTGAGAAGACGTCGCTGGATACGAACAGCTGCGTTGAAGCGGATGCGCTCGTAGAGACTGAGCGATGCGTAGTAACGAGCGGCCTGGACATCGGCGCTGGGACGTACACGCAGTGCGTTGCGGCCGTAGCGGGTCACGCGCGCGAGCATCGTCGTGTCCCACCACTGGCCCAGCGTGGACCAAAGCAGTCGTACGAACACGACCAGCGGCTCGACAAATCCCAGGTGGAAGGCCACGCCGACAGCCCACGCGGCGATGCAGCGCCACGCAGTCTCCACGCCCAGCTGAAGCGAGTTGACGATGATCACGTAGCTAATCGCAGCGAGCCAGAGGCCACACACAGCGAACACGACGCGCGTGACCCACGCAGGGTACGGCACGTTGCGCTGAGCGGCGGCCGCCGCAGAAGCCACGGCGTCCCAGCGGTTCGTAGCGAGTGATGATGACACGACCTGCCCACTTGGTAGAGTCACAGTAGATGGCTGCTGTCCTGGAGGGGGTACAGCAGACGACAGCGCCAGCGACTCGGCGGCCAGCTCACTCACAACGTGCGGAGCCACGTTCTCGAGACTTGTCGACAGCATTTTCGACAGGATTTTGCCACGCGCAGGCGCCGCGATCTTGAGCCCAACGACCTTCTCAAATGTCTGGCGCACTTCGTTCGACGACGACGTCTTCGTGACGCGCAGCTGGAGCTTCGAGTCCTTGGAAATGGACACGTCGCGAGCCAGGAACAAAGCGCTGGCCGCCAGCAGCAGCAGTGCGACGCCCACAGCGGCAGCCGCGTACGCGACTTGGCCCAGCACAGAGTGGAACTGCGCCAGCATCTGCGTGTAGCAGCCAGCGAGCTCCACGAGCTCATCTTTCGTAGACGCTATGACACGACCGTCGACCCGCACGGCCTGGTAGTCGACTTGAACGGTCGTGCCCTGAGGACACGGGCGGAAGGCTTTGTCCTGGGAGCTGCGGAAGCCGCAGCACTGCAGCTCCTGCTGGATGCGATGGCGTGCGAAGCCTGTCGCGTCTGCCTTCCACGCCGTCTCGAGTCTCTGGGGCACGCTGAAGGCCGTATTGCGGATCGTCCAGTTGGTCGAATCTTCGTCCAGCGTCTGGCTGGCCATGAAAATCCCCATACAAAGCCCTCCAAGTAGCAGCAGCGCTGCGATCGCGACGGCGATGAACACGAACACACTGCGTCCACTGGCGGTGGCGTTGCGCTTGTTCTTGATGTCGATGGCCAGCCACGCGAACAGCGCAGTGGCCGAGATCGCGACACCAAACACCAGCGTCTCCTTCGGTCCCTGGTCGAACACCACGCCGTACATCGCGTTCTTGAACCCCAGCAGCACAAGAGCCATGAACGTCGCGAGTCCCAAGCCGAAGAGGAACAACAACACGCCCATCACACAAAACAGCGTGTGCGTGAAGCGTGCGAGCCACGCGTACCACCGCTCCTCGGTCGTCGCGTGCGCCGGCGCCTCCAGCTGCGACGTGGCCGAGTTCTTGACTGGGGATGTCTGCGAGATGTCCGAGAACTGCTTGTCCTTGCGGCTGAAAAACCCTCGGAAGAGCAGCGCCTTCTCCTTCCGCTGACGCGCCACGGCGACTTCCGCGGTCTCTTCTTCACTGCGGTTGCGCACGGCTTCGAAGAGCGCACGAGCCGCCAGTTGTGAAGCGAAGCCCAGCAGTCCGCCGTACACCAGCCCCATGCCTAGGAACGCCCAGGCGTCGGGCTGTCGACAGGTCTTGAGCGCGTGGCGGTGGCAGCCTTGGTGCGCGAACCACGCCGTGTACGCTGCCAGCGACGTTAAAACGCCACACAAAACACTCGTGAGCCGCTGGACGCGCGTGTATTTGCGGTCGAACTGGGACGAGAGCGACACGAGCACGTGGGCTTTGCGGACTTCGCTCTTGTACTTGCCCATGGCGAAGCGGATGCGGCTCTCGATCACGAACCAGTCGTGGGGCTTCACGCGCTTGAGGTGTCTGAGAACGAGCACGCTGCACGCCAACGCGAGCATCTCCAGCAGCGTGAGCGTGAGTGAGTACTGGAACAGCCACGCGAACGAACTGCCGATTTGTGCCTCCAGTGGGTGGCGACAGCCCCGTGCAGCAGCGAGGGAGCACGCGTAGCCCAGCGCCGGCCGGTCGAAGACGATCCCTTTGCCCTCGACGACCACGGCGTCGTTGAAGCCGCAGCATTGGTTCTCGAGTGAGATGCGGTGCTGAGTTGACGGTGAGAGCTCGCTCCACTGGCGGTCCAGGAAGCTGTGTTGATGGCTCTGCCAAGTGACCTCACTACCGCCGTAGTGAGAGGCGTAGCCAGTGAGACCCACGCAGAGCCACCCGCAGAGGAACAGGAAGACGCGTCCGAGGGACTGCATGAAGACGCGGTGGACAGTGTGCTGTGCTAGTCCAAGCACGGCGTACGCGTTCACGAAGGCGAGATACGCAGCCAACAGGAAGAACGCGACACCGATGGAGCGAGGAAATACGAGCTGCAGCATCGACGAGCTGAAGAGCGACCAGTGGGTCACGATGTCTAGTCCCAGGAAGAACGAAGCGAGCGACGTGAAGAGCGACGCTGTACAGAGCATCGCGAGGGCCGTACGCGCCAGTACCACGAGCCAAGACGCCTTGTCTGTGCCACCATTCGAAGCCTCAGGCTGCCACAAAAGTCCACCAACAGCGACGACAACCGCAGCTACGCAGGCGAGCAAAGCCACTGAGATCTGGAACGTGCGAGAGGCCACACGACGCACGTAGCTCTTGAGTCGTGATGCGCAGGGCTCAGACGCTGTCTCAGGACACGCGACTTGCGAGAGACGGCGGCTCTGTGTGAGCTTCACGCTGAGTCGTCGTCGCTGGCTCGTCGTTGGAGCGATGGTCGTGTACGCGTCCCCTTCGAGTGTGTCACTGCTGAGTCGCCACGCCGCTCTTTCTCCTGCGTCTGTGAACACGACGGAGCCGTTCGCGCGTTCGACCTTGTGGAATCCACAGCACGAGAGCAAGTTCTGCAGGAACACACGCGTCGTCGTGGGTGACGTCGCGACCCAGAACGTCTCCAGTCGCTCGTCGACGGCTTCGTCTGTCAGCGAAAAGTGGGCGAAGCGGTGTGCGAAGCCACTGAGGCCAAACGCCGCTACGAAGATCGCCATGCTGACAGACACAAACGCGATTGCCAGGCGCCGACGCGTGCGCTGGGAACTACTCCACACGAGGCTGTGGCCGAGGAGTCCAAACAGCGAGATGGCGCTGCCTGCAGACAGCAAATACACGGCGACGTGGCGGTCGAATACTCGCAGCAGCGACGAGATGTGGAGCACGTTGAGCTGGTACATAGCGTCCAAGCCAGCGCCAATCACCACGAGACCGAAGACGAACGCCACTGCGCTGAGGAGCACGATGACGCAGAAGCTGCTGTAGTGGACAAGTGCGTGGGCAAATGATATGAGCACGACAGGCGGCTCCGGCGTGCCCGCTGTCTCTAGAGGCTGGATACGCAGACGCGTCAGAGCGAAGCGCTTCATGCGAACGCTAATTACGATCGCTAGTAGAGTCACGATGCCTTGCATGAAGACGAAGCCCAGTACGCGGTGACTGAGCAGACTCAGCTCACGATGGAGCACACCCAAAACCAAGGCTCGACACGTTGGTAGAGCAACGTCAGGTACGCAGGCGCCCTCACTGTGCGAGTCAAAACCGCAGCATTCGAGCGATGTCTCGACCGCCACGAGTGTTTCTCTCGAGAGCTGCACGTACTTGGTGTGGACAAAGTCGACGATCGCTGGATCCAGCAGCCAGTGGTCGTGGAGACCATCGACGAACACGAAGAGCGCGACTGTGAGCAGCAGACACGCCGTCGTGAGCGCTGCAAATGACTGAAGGCGTCTCGCGTCTCGAGTGCGCAGTCCGTGGAGACCTTGAGCCAGTACGAGAGCGTAAACCACCGCCGCGACGACGACGACGACGCCGATTTCCACACCCAAGAGCCCCGACAGCAGCGCGTTGCTGAGGACGTGGAGCTGCGCGATCAAGTCGACGCCGTTGAATAAAACCAGCACAGTGAAGCACACCAGAAGCTGGAGGATCGACGGCAATGTGCAGTGAAGAGCGACGTCCACGACCGATGCGAGCACGAATCGGTCAGCTGTCGTCTCGCCGTCGCGTGAGTTTGCCGATTCGCCGGCGAGTTGATTCAGACGCAGGCGACGCCACGTCCGCAGCGTCTGGATGAGCAGCCATGCAGCTAATTGCACTAGGAACACGGCTTGCAGGTACACAAACGACGTCTCAAACAGCCCACGAGCATTGCTCTGCACGACGCGGAGACAAGTGCGAGGAGGTGAGGCGTCTAGTGCCTCTTCCGGGCAGCCCTGTGTGCTTGTAGCCGCGTCTGCAACTGACTGGAAGCCGCAGCAGCCGTACGCGTTCTGGATTTCGTCTTGAAGCTGAGACGACAGCGCGTTCCATACTGACTGCAGGGTCTCGACTGCAGGCAGAGGCAGCTCTTGTAGGTCGTTGAGGTAGCGGAACGCGAGGAACACGAAGAAAAGCTGTCCCAGCAGACAGAGTTGGAGGACCAGCACGTAAGAAGAGCCGGCAAGATGTGCGGACGACTCCGTGGAGCTACGACACAAGATAAAACCCCACAAACCGAGCACAGCGAGCGTCCCACCGAAAGCCAGAAGCACGAGGCCGATGGGTTTCCCATAGAGGAACAGCACGAGCTCGGACGACGTGCTGTTGCCGAGAACGGCGAAGAAATCGAGGCCGATGAATGCTGCTACCACGCCCAATATAAACAGCAGCACGTTTGAGCCACGCAAGCAACTCGTGACGATGCTGTACTGGGCCTGGAGACGATCGCTCGAGCCAAAGAGCACGCGCGTTTCATTTGGGATCGCAACGCTGCCGTCACTCGCTGCTTCAAGAAGCTGGGACACTACGACGAGTTGGAAGTCAGATGTGGCGGCAGTAAGTGCGACGCCACTGGCTTCGGCTTGTGGCTGCTTCTCTTGTAGTAGTTGCTTCTCTCGGTTCGCCATGTAGGCAGCAAAGTCATCAATTACCACTGCGGCGTCTCCTTCTGCCAGTGTGCGCTCGCGAAGCTCCGCCCACTTGGACCGGTTGAGGTTCTTGATAGTCTTTTCCTTCTCTCTCTTGTCGTCGGCTTGGTCTTTGCGTTTCGCGACTCGACTACCGAGGGCAAATAGAGCCACCAGCAGTGCCATGGACACAGAGCCAACGATAGACGGCGAGTCGTCGCGGAATAGCTCATGATCTAACGCGTAGAAGTCGAGTCTCTCCTCCAGCGTCACCAAGACTTCGAGTGCATCAGAGGCCGCGCCCAGCTCACTGCAGAAGCACACGGTCACACGAGGCGTGCTCTGGGTGTCATCCTTGTAACACACGTCGCGATCCCACGAACTGTTCTTCGCGTTCCACGCGCGACAGACCGTCGAGAAATTGCGCTGCTCGATCGCCGAGAGCTCTCTTGCGTGGGGGATCGATAGTGCGACCAGCGGCTGCCAGAGCGTGTCGTTCGTACCAGAACTGAGTCGTCGTGACGTGGTCGACGAGGACGCTGCAGCCTTGGCGGCTTGGACCACACACGGACTGTCACTCGCCAGCGACAGTGTCGACACAACTCCTTTGCTCTTGCCACTGAGTGCTGCAGCCAACGCCGCTCGACTGTGCACAGTCACGACCGTCGACTTGGAAATGGTCTTGGCATCAGTAAGCGAGCATGCTGGGTGGTGGCTAGCAGCAGCCAACTGGAACGCGTTCAGGAACAGGTTGGAGCTGCCCACGCCATGGCTAAGACAGGTGACGGCTATGCTTGTGAGATTGATGGCAAAGGACGATGTTGAGTCCGCAAGGCGACTGCCAGCGCCAGCGATGGCTGCGATCTGACCGGACGACATGCGTGCAGAGGCCTCTCCAGGTAGCAGATCTTGACTGGCAAGTGTTGCAACGGATTGCAACGCGCCCAGAAGCTGCTGGAAGCTTCTCTGAGCCTGTACACTTTCTTGCGAGCAGCTCGTACCAGTGCCGGACGAGCTCGAGGCTGTTAGGCGACGTGCCGGCGCCGGGGTCTCATCATTGGTGTCGTCGTCCGTCGTCGCACGTACAGAAAGCACTGTGGACAAAGCACTCAGCAGCGTTGCGCCAGTCGTGTCCACGAAACTGGACGTGTCGTCAAGCGCAAACGCGTTCTCTGCGATGCTGCTACTCAAGGCCGTGACTTGACCCAGTCCATCACCATTAAACGCAGCGGAGGAAGACCCAAGCACGGTGTCGACGACACGAGCCTGCTGCGAGAGCCCTGATGACGACGGCTCCACGACTTGAACGGCGCTGCTGGCCAGCGACGTGAGGATCATATCGTTGGTTGCACGGACATCAGAGACCTGAAACTCACACGCTGTTCCCATGAAGTCACTCTCACAAGCACAGGTGCACGTCGCGAGATCGCACTGCCCGTTGCCAGAACACACGCCTGACTCAGAACCATCGCCTGGACATGCCGTACGAGGGCCCGCGTCTCCTGCCATCGCGCTTTGCATCACCATCGCAGCCGACAACAAGTACTTGGACTTGGTGGCCGAGTCGCTTGAGGCCATCAATGCGCTGTCGGAGCCGTTCAGGAGACTGGATACGAAGGCGATTGGCTGGGTTTTGGCAGTGGCAGGCATGCGGACAGTAATGGAGTCGTACGCCATCGCGACGCTGCCCATAGCATCAGTCACGAACGCCACAATGGTCACGCTGGCACTGTCCACGCCTCCTTCCGGTGGAAGCATGGTCACTCGAGCTGACGGCGAGAGCTGCTCAGTCACGACTGGCAGCATACGCTGACGAATTAGTGTTAAATTGAGCTCCAAGGACTCGAAGACCAGCGATGGCAGCACGCCGAACGAGTAACGCAGTGGCAAGTCCTCTGCGTCGTCCGTCCACTGTGCGCAGTCCAACAGGAACTCGTCTTTCATTGCGTCACCTTCACGTGGGGAAACGACGAATTGGCCTGGCGATGGAGGCGCATTGACTTGAAACGTCACGAGACTTAAGCCCTGGTTGCCGTTGATGTCCAGCGCCAGCAGCCGAAGCACGTAGCGCTGCCCAGGCGTGAGTTTGTTCCGACGAATGGCGTTGCTTGGGCTCGTTAGCTCCATCGTGAACGCGTCGTGGGTCGTGATATTGCTGGTCTGGTCTGGAAGATGGAGATCGCCTTCGTCTTCAACCCACCGCGCAACGTACGGGTACGTGGACTTGACCACGCCTTCCAGCGTCAGGCGACTCGTCGGGTTGAGTTTCATCGCAGAGGCTTGGATCGAAATGTCCGGAACACTTCCTGCCAGCGTCCACACAGTTGTTTGCGTGGTGGCATTGCGAGAGGTTGTCGTTGTTGTTGTGGTAGTCGTCTTGGAGACCGTCAGGTAGAAACGGAATGTCCGCAACGGCAGCAGCGTGAACGGATCTATTGTGAGCGTTGGTCTGGGCGACGACACTGGCAATGCGATCGGGTTTAACACCAACGACGACGCATTCAAGCACGGTACAAAAGACGCGTTGGCAGCCAACGAGGTCGCGAGCGTCTCGTTCGTCCAGTCTTCACAGCGCCACGAGTACTCAAACGGTTGCGTCGAGTCGTCAGGATCCACCGACAGCGAGCCATTGAGCACGAGCGGGTCTTTCTCGCCGACGCCACGACTGCCTCCGTGTAAGCTGGCGACGAGCGGACTCGTGGCCACGGCGACTGTGAAGAACGCGCTGCTAATCGACGCGTTGGGCACAGATGCGTCCACACGGAAGCGATACGTCTTACCGACCAGTAACTGAGACCGTGGCACGCGGAAAAGGCGGGGATCTCTTGCAGTGTTGGTAGCATTCAGGTCGACTGCCGTCTGGACGCTGCTACTGCTGCTACTGTCGCTGACAGTCGCGTACCATTTGAACGACAACACGGAACCAACCAGCAGTGGACAGCTGAGCGTCGCGTCAGCTTGGAGCGAGACTGGCTGCATGGACTCGCCTCGCGTGACCTGCAGCGAGTTCGCACCGACTGCAAACACGATAGGACTGGGCAGTTTCCCCACGTAGACGGTCTGAGTCACTACCGTTTGCTGTGAGAAAGCGTTGGTCAGCGACAAGCCGACGACGTACGTCGTATCAAACTGCAGGCGTGAGCTATTGACTGGGATCTGCGGCGTGCGTGCATTCGTGCCGTTGACCGCCAGTGCTCTTAAGTAGCACGACGACCGGAGTTGTGCAAGCGTCGACACAAACACCGAGACGGAACTCGGTAGCTCGGTCTTGTTGAGCTCAATGAGCCATTCGGCGCTACGATACTTGAGGCAGATCGGTGCCAGCACTGGGTACAGCGTTGCACTCGTCGCCAGCCACGTCTCCGCCGTCACAGTCCCCGAACTCGCGACTGCAGCTCGTGGGAGAGCAAACCACGTTTGCTCTTTCCATGCTCGACCGGCCGATCCAGGCGAAAGCGATGCGTCCAACTGCCACGAGCCACACGTACCGACTTGCTCCGGTGCACTGAGCACGATCTTTGGTTTCACGGTGTTCGTTGGATCCAAACGCATGGTGACGGTCGCCTGCGAGTACCCACGACTCGTGTGGCGCGCTCTTAACACGCTGGTTGACTGGCAGATCTGGTTGACAAACGACGTGCAATCGTAGAACAGAAGCACGTCGTTGGGAAGGATCGATGCGTTGGTACCCAGCGTCACGATGAGCTGCATGAGATCAGATCGCCACGCGCACGACGTGCCGGTGCCAAGTGAGACCAACGACGAAGAGAACACCAGCGAGCAGTTGAATGACGGATACCGTGGCGCGTAGGCTGAGCCGGTCGACGACGCACGGATGAGCATTGTCGACGCGTGGTAGACGGCCGAGTCGAACGTGATCAGCAGTCGAGTGCCAGAGCCATCGAACACGGACGACACAGGCAGCGGCGGCGGAATCGTCTCACGGTCGCTGATGATCACAGCGACGTCGACGATCCCCAGCGACGCGTTGGAGATATTGTACTTGGCGTCTGCACTAACCACAGCATGGACGATGCTCGAGAACTGTGTTGGGTCTTCTGGGATCTGGTCGTCAACACCAGCGACTACGACCACGCGTGGTTTGAACCAGTCAAGCGGCGTGAACACGATCGTGAACGAACCGCTGGGGATCGTAGACAATGCTGAGCCTACAGAAGCAGTCACTTGAGTCGCGTCGGTAGCAGGAAACGCCGTGCCCACACTCACAATACGCTCCACCACTGGCCGCACAGTCACAAGGACGTCTTCGTACGGTTCTGACGTCAGCACGACCGAGTACGAGTCTGTGAAGCCGCCCTCCGCCACGTGGAGCCGGGTGCGCGACGTTCCGTTGATTGCGAGTGAGATGGTGACGAACGACTTGTCGTTGTCTGTGATAGCAAGCGCGAGTCGCTGCGCCGGGTATCTTGCGGCGACGTACAGCGGATCCTTACTTGTAGAAGAGTGCGTGATTCTCGCGTTGTGGATGGGCGTCTCCTCCAGTGAGTCGTCAAACGCCAGGAACTCGACGAGCTGCGGCGTACTCCAGTTGCCGGCTCCGAAATACAACGGCGCTGTGGTGATACTCACATTGCAGACTCTGGCTTGCGTGGCGACACGCAGGTAGCAGCCATGAGAGCCATTCGAGGTGACGACGACTGGAAACCACGGCTCGGAGGTGAGCCGCACACTGTAGTTGTAGGATTCCGCCCGCTCTGATACGTTCATCGCCAGAGTTGAGAGCGCAATACCCGACTTGTCATTATCCTGGATCCACACCTTGACGCTGTCGAGGTTCTTGAGCCCAGCGTAGATAAGGTCGTTCGTGCGGATCGTATGGACCATGACGCTGGACGAATCCAAGGGGTCTTCGGTGTCGTCGTCCACAGCTATGACATTTATTGTCTGTGGGATATTCCAGTTCAGCCACGTGAACACGATGGTCTGTGGGTCTGTCGTCGCAAAGTCGCCCTTCACACCGACATTCTGGATCGTCACCGTGACCTTTGCAAACGGCTCCGAGCCCAGCACGAGCTCGTACGTGTCGTTGCGTCCGCCCTCCGTCACATTCACCGACGGTCTGCTCACGTAGAAGGCCGAGTTGTCGTTATCGGCGACCGTGACTTGGATCTTTGGGATGTCTGTGTGCTGGTGATACTTGAGATCGTCGCTGTACGAGACGTGGGAAATGCCTGTGCCGTGGAAGTCGTACTCGTCCAATTTGTCATCCGTTGCACGAACGACGACTCTTTGACGCACGTTCCAGTTGCGAGGCGTGAAGATGAATGTGTCGACGGGCAGCGTGACGTTACAGAGTCCGAAGCGGTAGCACTTCGTGTTGGCACTGTCGAGCCACGGCAGCACGACGATCTTCACGTCGTACAGCGGCTCCGTCGTGAGCTGTAGCTCGTAGTAGGCGACGACGGCGCCGTCTTCACTCACGGCCAACTGCGACTCGGACACGATCACGCGCGCCACGTCGTCGTTTTCCACAGCGACTTGGATCTGCTTCAACGGCAGCGCGCTGTAGATCAAGTCGTCGCTGAACACTGTGTGCGTGACGTTCGAGTACGTGATGTTGCCATTCTTGATCGTGATCTCGTCAATGAAATCGTCCACAGGCGCGAGCTCCACGCGCTGAGGCATACACCAATCACGCGGCTGGAACACGATCCACGGGTTCTCCACCGTGTAGTTACACAGGAAGCGTTCCTGGATCGTCACGTTCACTATGTCGTACACACAGGCGCCGCGCAGCCCAAACGGATCACTTGTGTCGGGCTCGAAACGTGCCTTTGGAATCGCATTGCAGCGTGGCATGCCTGTCAAGTCGCGCTCCGACGCCACAGGGAACGGCTCAATGAGTTGCGTGACCAGCGTCGTGTTGACGGTGACCTTGAGGTCCTGGAACCGCACGTAGTCGTCGATCGCCCACTCGAGTCGCCATGTGTGGCCGCCGTCCAAGTACGGTCCTTCGCGAGACACACGCACGCCCTTGTCAAACCTTGGTCCGCGACTCACTCGCGTCTCTGGATCGTACTCGCCCTCGCGATTGGAACGCACGAAGAAGATCGCTTCGATGGCTTCGTCCATGCCGGCGGTGCTCACGTTAACGGGCAGATTCCACGTCTTGGCTCGGTACGTGGCGTTCACATCCACGTCAAAGAGCTCGAGTTCCAATGAGAAGGAGCCGCTCAGGTACGTGCCGTTGGCGACTGTGCGTGCAGAGACTACAGCGCCTGCACCCGTCAGCGTGGTGTTCGTACCGTAGACTTGGATCGGCGGCACGTTGCCCGCACTGTTGGTGTAGCTGATGGTCCACACGTATCCTTCGCAGACTTCAAACACATCGCAGTCCACGCCCGTGCGGGTGACAGTCGGCATCTCCGTAATGTTCAGCGCCATCAGAGCCGCTGTAAGTGCGTCAAAAGTGATGTTGAACGGCACTAGCGTCGTGTTTTGCTTGGCGATATCCTTGTAGTACACGCGCTTGGTCGTCGGGTGCATCTTGGTGAACTTGCCGCCCATTTCCACATTGAAACCACCACCAAGCGACGTGCCGTTGGCGACGCTAAAGGTCTCCACAGAGACACCTGAGCCTGTGAGGTTGAGCGACTTGGCCTGCAGAAGCGGCAGGTCGCCGTTGTTGGTGATGAAGCCTACTGTCCAGTCCATGCCGCCCTCTGGTGAAATCTGCCGTCGTGAGACGCTGACGTTTCCGACTCCGTGGAGACGCTCCAACTCTGATGCGATGATGGCTGCAGAGGCATTCCAGGCGATTCCTCCGGTCTCTCGCACTGGTAGCGTCGCGTTCACAGACGAATTCACGTACAAACTGTCGAATCGCATGGCAAAGAATCCGCCGATACGCACGGGCGCCTGTGTTTCATTCACTTGGACTGTGATCAGAGGCGACAGTGCTGTTGACGCGGATATGAGGGAGACGTTGGCCGCGCGCAGTGTCTGGTAGGACTCCACGCTTGTGAACGTGACGCTGAAGATCAGACCAAACACGGGTGGTGAGCTGGTCACGATACGGCGAGAGACCAACGCGGTGAATACCACGTCCAGGTCGCAAAGCAGCGGCTCGATGTCACTCGTGCTGGTCAACAGCAGGAATGCCGCCTTAGCGCCGGCGCTGTTATCGACGCCATATTGGAGCTCAAGAGAGCCGCTGGGTGCAGCCATCGACGCCACGCGCGTGACTCGTAGAGTTCCTTCAAACGGCGTGTAGGGCGTCACAGAGAACTGAGGGAACGTCAGATCTTGAGCCATGAAGCGCAGGAACGTGATCTGCCAGCGTAAGACCGACTGGTCGTAAAGCAGTTCACGACTAACACGCACGGCCGTGTCGGTGCTCGTGCGGCCTAATAACAGACCATTGACGGCTGCTTCCACCTGCGCCGCTGATGCGAACCCGTCCAAGGATGCCGTGGCAGTCTTCCCGACGATTCCGATCGTGAAAGTCTTGATGTAACTACCTGCTAATATGGCTGCGGCGCTCGTGAACCGCCCCTTGAATACGCTGTTGAAGAGATACTCAATCGTCTGGACTTCCGGCGCAAATCCTCCTGTCACCTGGATGTCGTACGTGTGGTCGAGATGGCTCGAGTAGGTCACGATACGCTGCACTTCCATCACGCGCGGCTTTGACAGTTGCATGGAGATCTCGTGAATCTCACGCGGCGAGTTGGTCGCGAGCCGCACGCTGGACACACTCTGCTGACGCGGAAGGCCGCAGTCCTTCTCATCGAATGGATACCCACACGGACGATAGCAAAGCCCGTCGGCCTCATTGCTCATGGCGACGGTCACGTTGGCCCAAGGCTCCGTGACCAGCGTGAGGTTGTACTGAGTACCAGAGGCGTTCTTCTCTTGCATCGACACCTGCAACGTTGAGTAGTCGATGGCCGTGTTGTCGTTGTCCTCCACGGCGACGACGATGTCAGGCAGAAACAGTGCGTCGTAGATCGGATCCAGCGACCTCGACGTCGCTTTGATGGTCGTGAGGTGGACGTCTGCTTCGTCGAGTAGATCGTCGACTGCGAGCACACGCACGATCTGTGGGAAGCTCCAGTTCAGCGGCGTGAACACCAACACGTCAGGCGAGACCGTGATGTTGCAGAGTTTTGCAGCCGCGGAACCACCACCACAGGAAAGCCGCTGGCTATCGGAAGGTGGCTTGACTGACGGACACACTGGGTCCACAAAGCAGTCGCGGTAGCAGTCGCTCTGCGTGTCCAACACGACAAACACATCGCTTGTTGGCTCAGACAGCAATAGGATCTGGTAGTCGTTGGCCTTGCCGTCTTCCGAGACTGTGAGAGAACTCGTGGAGAACTCGATGCCTGGCACTGTCGCATCTTCGATGACGATGTCGACGTCCCGCACAGTCAAGTCTGAGGCGTACGGATCCCGTTCTACGAAGCTGGTGTTCACGATTTGTGTGGACCAGTTGCTGTGGATCTCATCCAGCAGAGCTTGTCGCTTGGTCAGGTTGGCCTCAGGTTCCGCCGTGAATACTGCCGCTCGAGCGTAGCCGAATACAGCAGTCTTGTACTGCTTCCACCTGCCACTTTCATCACCCACGAGGTCCTCTGTTGTCACAACTGACTGCATTTCGTATGTCGGCACACTGGAGACCCGGTGAAGCACGAGTGTGTCGTGGATACCTTCATAGAGCTGGTCGTCGGTCGCGACGACACGCACAAACTTGGACACGTTCCAGTCTTCGGATGAGAACTGCAGCGTCCGAGGAATCACGGAGACGTTGCACAGCGAAAAGTGGTAGCACGCACTCTCAGCATTGGTCTCCACGACCACGGGCATCGTCGGCTGCGACGCGAGGCGTACAGCATACGAATTGTGGAGCGACGCACGCGTACTACGATCCAGGAAATCGTGGAAGTGGTCCAGAGACTGGCGGTCGTTGAGCACGTCGACGTACCAGGCGACACTGGCGACACGGCCAACGAATCCAACACTGGTATTGAATGCACCGACCTGGATCGTCTTGTGTTTGGCGTTGAGAAGAGGCAAATAGCAAGCGGCATAGCTGGTACGCGAGATCACTGCGTCATTTGACGACTTGAACCGCACAGAGAACTGGATCCGTGCATTGCTGGGATCGTAGGAAGCGACAACGTGATACCACCGGCCAGCAACGTCAAACACAGTCGGGGACGGCAGCATAGCCCTGCAGGAGGCGCTGGAGTCCGGATCTCGCACTGTGAACACACCCTGAGGCGTCGTGGGTGCCCATTTCACGTCGGCGATTGGCGATTTCGCGCCGTTCGCGAGTGTTACGAGTCGAGTTGAGACCGCCACAGGCGTCGTCAGTGCGGCAGCCAATTGAACCCACAGCTCAATCGTGAACGCGCTCATCGCTGGCCGGACGGCTACTGCGTTTGAAAAGAACGTCTGCTCCATGTCGTCATCAATATCCAGTGATTTGAGCGACGCAGAACCGGTGAACTGGAACGTTGACGTGGTTCTACCTGCCGACACCACCGTGCGAGGCTCCGTATCAAACGTCCACAATGTGACGGGGTTGTCTCGCATGGGCAACGTCCTCGCCTCTTGTTGCACGATTGGCAGTCGTGTGGTCGGAGCCCTTGTCGGCACTCCTAGTAACACGATGTCGTTGCTGTCGCTGAAAGCGAACGCGGCGTCGGCCGTCTTGCGCTCTGCTCGACAGGATGCGTCGTCGCAGGAAAACGCGACGCAACTGGACTTGGATGTTGCTGCGTCTGTGTACTGTGCTAGTGCTGTCAGCGAACAGGCCGTTGACGCCGTCGCTGACAGCGCAGCATCCGCCGTTGCTGACCGTATCCCTTCCAAAGACGCTCCACGTGCAGAGACTGAAAACGCCGTGATCGAAGCCACACCCGTTCCACATTTGTCGACGCTCGTCTGAACGTCAACCAGCCCCACGCGCGTTGGCTTTGCAAGCTTGAGTACGATCCACTCGCGGTACGACGCCTTGCCTGCAACGTAGCAGTCAGCGGTTGTGGCGCTGAGCAGTGCGGCGGCTGATCCATCGCTACTGCTCGCACGTTGGGAGCTCACACTGTGGATCGAGTACTCAATAGGCAACGAAAACGGTGATGAGCCGTCCAAATTCTCATCCGTCGGTGGGAAGATCTGAATACTCGAGAGAGCCAACGGCAAGTCGCCCTTGGCCCGTAGATCAACGAGAAGAAACTGCGGTGTTGTCGCTGGATTCCATCTTGTCACGACGACTTCGTTCAGCATCAGCACGACGCCAGTGCCAGGGCGTTTGACAGTGACGTAACGTGCATTGGAAAACACTTCCAGCCATGAGACGGACGAGACGCCTCCAGCACACGAAAACTGCAGCGACTTGGAGGCGATGATGGTGCTTGCCGAGTCTGTGAGCGGCCCATCGGAGAGCACTACAGTGAACGTTTGCTCGAAGGGGTCTTGTAGCTGTAGACGCTCATCAGTCTTGCTGAACGAGAACAGATCACCAGCCCAGGAAGGCACAGTGCTGTTGGTGGCGTTTGAAGGCACGCTAGAGCCACAAAATGACCGACCGCGTTCTCCAATGTACGGATACAACTGCACTCTGGCGATAGACACGGTACTGCCCAGGTCCACTTCCCACCACGGGTCATTTTCCGCTTGTGTTCGAGTACTTCCAGCGATTTGCGTCTGGTTGGAGTTGTTAGTCCACTCGAGTGAGTCCCATTGGCTGTGCTTGCGTCCATCCACAGCCAGCGAGCTCACTGCTGGCGCTGGATCAGTCGAACTCTGGCGCGTGCGCATGCCTCGCGCGACGTTCTCGTCTTCTGACTGGCGAGTCGACTGCAACAGTCGCCACGAGTCACTCTGGAAACGACCGTTCCAGTCAGTTTTGAGACGTGTCCGTAGTCCTGCACCGTTGGCCGTAGGGGTGAGTACGATGTGTGGATCGTACGCCTCTACCTGCGACAGATTCAACTGCCCAAAGCCTTCTCGGTAGATACGCAGAGTGCGGACGCCGACATTGAGCTCTGTGATGATCAGCGACTTGCGAAGTGACAGTCGCTGGACCAATGCGCACGCATCAGGACAACCGGCATTACTAGCGTCAGTGAGACTGAGCTGCTGACCATCCAACGGCACCAGAGACGCGACGACGACGAGAACCACTGGAGTCTTCACCACATCTGCGCTTGCCATCTCACGTGGTACGAATATCGCGACTGAACCCAAGCGGGTAACTTGAGGCAGCGAGACTTCCCACCACGGACCTTCTTCCTCTTGCGAAATAGACCCATTCAGGCGACGTCCGTCCACCGCAAGCGCCGCATCCTCTATCGTTGAGCTCTGAGTTGTGGTCGCGCCGAGAAAACGATTAGGAAACGCGTAGCCGAGCTGTAGCGACGGCCTCAGTGCTCGTTCAAAAAGCGATGAGCACAGCTGAGTTGTGATCTGAGCTGTAGAACCACCCGTGTCGCTCGTGCTCGTGGTGTTGAGCACTTGGATTTTCAAAGAGATGACAGGCACTCGCGCTGGCAGCAGGCGTTTTAGTATCGGAGTCACGTCGATGGAGACGAAGCGCTGCTTCGTGAGCAGTGCCGTAACGTCGATGGTGTGGTTTGCTTGAAGGAACTGAACCACAACAGGATCCACGGATCCGTTGCTGACACCCGAGCGCGTCCACGCGTTGTCCACCACGGTGATCCGCAGTTGATAGAGCGTCTCAAAGGCTGTAGACGATGAAGAAGCAGAGCCCGAGTCGCTACTGCTGCTAGTAGAGCCGTTCACGACTTTGAAAGGCGTCTCGTAGACACGCAACTTGGCAAATGAGAATGCTGGCTGCGTGTCGCCTTCGTGTCGCTCTGGCAGATGGAACTTCAGAAACGTCACCGCGTTCTTCTCGAACACCAAGACGCTCTGTAGTGCCGCCGTGCTAACACCCCCACTCAACGCTGAGGAAGCGGTTTGCGTGAGTGAAACATCGCTAAACGCTAGTGAAGTGACGGCATCGCCCACCCAGTCGTCACCAACGTCATCAGACTCGCGCGTCTTGATTTGGCCTTGCGGCTGCATCTCGTTTATTATCACGCCGGCCACATCGTCGTCAGATACCCCCACGTTGATTTGCTTGTGTTGTGGCGAGTGAAGCACGCGCGGTAAGAAGTTGTACGGGATGCTCGCGGCCTGCGAGTCGTTGATCCAGCGTGGGAACTGCGATAGCATGGATTGTGATGACGAGCTGAACCAAAACGCCGTGGTCTCGTCGCTGTATCCGAGAGACTGGGCGCTCTGCACGCGATGCATGAGCGTGAAGCTCGCCACGCCAGGCTCGGCGATTGCGTCGTTGACAGCGCGAACAGTGACCCACTGCGGGACAAACCAGTTGGCGGTCGTGAATGTAACGACTGAGGGAGAGACCGTGAGCTGCGAGTTGCCGACGATTGCGATGCTCACGTTTGGGAGAGGTGCCGGCGTAGGAAGTTGATACACCGAAGCAGCCAGCGGTTGGAAGTCGCTCCACAGTCCGCAGAAATTGGACTGATTTGCAGAGCAATATGGTTTTTGAAGCTTTGGAGATCCCCCGGCCGATGGAGGAGCGTTCAGTACGATAGAGTAGCGGGCAGAGGTGTCACCATCGTCAGACTCCGCGACGAACAGCTCACGATTGGACAGCGTCACGCCTGCGTCATTATCCCACACACTGATGTTGATGCTATCGCTGGCCGGTCGGAAAGACGCCATGCCACACTGCCACAGATGTCGTTGACTGACACTGCCGCCAAACATCTTGAGTGTGGCGTTCAGCACGCGCGGGAACGACGCCTCTGGCCAGCTCTGTGTCGTCCAGTGGTGCGTTGAGAGTCGATCCAAGCCATTACAGACAGCCTGAAGTGAGAGATAGAAGTCCTGATGCAGCTGCAGTGCCTGACCAAGATTCAAGACCCCCAAGAAGCTCAAGACGAAGCCTCGGAGTCGCGGTGGCGGAAGTTGGAACGGGAACACGGCACTGATGTTGGTCAATGGCGACACACGCGCGGCATCTCTTGCCTGGTCGGCGAGAAGAACACGAAGCGCTGCATAATCAAACGCCGTTGACCCATCTTCGGTCTGCTCGCTCGACAGCAACTGGTCTGAACCAAAGCGGACCGGAGGCGTTGGATCGCTGGGCAACACCTGAGCAATGCACGCACCGTTTCCCAGGCGAGCTCCACAATTGGGAGTCGTCATATCACACACGCGAACACTGGTGGCCTCTGCATCGTCACTGAGGCAGCTGGAGGCGTCTTGAGGATCACAGCGGGGCACATCAAAGCACCGCGGGCGTCCAGTCGAATACCGTCGGTCTTTGCTGGTGCTGAAGTGGACCAGTCGTCCGCCGTAGTGGAGACCTCCGTACTCATTTTCAGAGACACTGTCATCCACTGCTGCTACTGTGACTGTCTGAGAGACGTTCCAGTTGCCAGGCTCAAAGACCAATGTACTTGGAGTTGGGAATGCCTGTGATGAGTGGAGTGAGACGATTGTCACCGCCACGGGATGCCACGGCTGCGAGCGAAGCACGACCGCGTACGTATCGTTGACGTTTCCTTCAGCGACAAAGAGATGGCGACGCGATAAGTGGATGCCGGCGACGTCGTTGTCTTCAATCTGGATCGTGACGTTGCGTCCGTACAAGAAAGGCGTGTTCACTCCGTCGAAATGCGGGTCCTTGCTGGCCGAAATGTGCGTGACGACGGCATAATGAACGCCCTCAGCGATCCGGTCGTCCACAGCCTTGACACTCACGTACTGCTCACGATTCCAGTCCTGGCGAGTGAATGTGATCGTCCTCTTGATTGTTGATGACGATACAAACGAGAGCTGTTGCACTGTCTTGGTTGGATCTGCTGGATTCGGCAGACAGACGATCGTTGCTGTGATAACGACATCGTCCATAGGCCGGCGATTGAGCACGACTACGTATTCGCCCGGAAGTGTCGAGTTCTCGCTGGTGCGTTGCCGTCGGGAGCTCAGCGTGATGCCGCCGTCCATTGCGAAGTCCATGATGTCTCCGTTCCGCTTCAGGCTCGCAGCGAATTGATACTGAGCCATTGTGCGGGCGCCTTGTCTGGCGCGTGCGTCCATGGGCTGCGTCTCGTACATTGAGAATGGTCGCTGGCGAGGTTCGTCTTGGATGTCCACATCCATTTCAACCACTGCGTCCACTTGATTGGCCATAGTTGCTCCTGTGAGAAGCAGTGTGTTGAAACTTCCGTCACGCTTCACGCCGTACCCCATGTCGTCCACGGTGGTTCCGAACTGTCGTGACCAGATCTTACGGCCGTCTTGAAGTCGCAGCTTCAAGAGCACAACATCACGGCCACCAAAGCGGCCGAAGCCATTGAGGGCGTGGCCGCCGTCGTCCATGAAGCCCCATGTCCACCCGACGACGTACAGGTACTGCACAGCCACGCCAGTCGGTGTGGTCTCATTCATGATCGTGATGTAGTTGGCGCCGTCGGTCTGGTTTGTTCCAAACTAATCAATCATACCACACAAACGATCAGTCTCTGCTTGGCATCAATCTCCAGCCGCCAACTGCTTACGTACCTCCTTTGTCCACCCGAGCGTGTCGCCAGCTTGGATGCACGCGACAAACATGTTCTGGTCGTCGATGTATTCGCCGGCAGCGTTTGGGTAGGTTTTGGTGCCTGCAAAGTACAGATTTCCTGCGGAATCTTGAGCTCCGCGACCCTGCACACGCACGCGGGTGTCGACGCTCTGCTGCCAGTCGTAGTCTGCGTTGGCCGCCAGCCATTGCTGCACTTGGTCCTCAGTGAGCGTCGCACTCAGTACACATGACGCGACGAGGACGAACACTACAGCAACGCAGGAAATCCAGCGGCTTGCTTGTCGTCTTGCTAGCCTCATGGCTGCCATTGCTTCCGCCTTGGTCCGGTCTTGTCGCTGTCGTGCTATGCCGATTGTGAGGAGCGCTTGTGGACGGACACCAAAGGTCACCTGAGCAAGCAGATACCATCATGTGCTTGAGGCAAACCTCTCTTATCAGATATATGTAGCCATATTGGTGTCTGTCAATCAGCCAGGAGTGAACCTTGCATCCACTCAGAAGTCATCGCCATCGTCGTCGTCTTCCCCATCGAGCTCGTCCAAAAAGGCGTCTGCAGCCTGTGCCAGCGTGTTCAAACCCGTCAGCTCCTCCAGATACGTGGTGGAGTTGCAGGCGTTTTCCAACAAAGCAAACGGCGCGGTCTGGAACGCATCCAACACGGGCTTGCTGCACGCGATGCACTTGTCGAACGCCTGACCCGTGATAACCATGCTCGTGAAGGAGCTCAAGTACCCACGCAGTTGATGCGGTACGTAACCAAGCGGAGCGGACATATCACTCGGCTTCTCAGCACTCGTGTGGATACCGTCGGGTGAGTGGAGCAACGCCACGAGCAGCTCCACAGCCGTCGACGCTGCGATTGGTGCTAAGCCTGGGCGTGTCACGGTGCACATTTGATCCAGTGTGCGGTCTTTCAACGAGTCCCGTGGGCTCACGATGTCGTTACAAAAGTAGCATCCAAGTGACGACGGGGACTCGGCGCCGACGCCGTGGCGCATCACGAGGTAGCTGTCAAAGCCGAGAGCCGAGTTGAGAAGAGGCTTCTGCTTGGCGGCACACATCACTGTGGGCAGCCAGCGGCTTTCGCGCGAGTCAGTACCAAGAAACACGACGTCGTGGGAGTCGATGAGCTCCGTCAGCTTCTCGAGTGATGCCTTGGCTTCGTTAACGAGATGCTCGTTGCTCAACGCGTGGCCAGCCATCGGAATCGACAAGTGGACGGCACTGGACTTGACCAGCGGGAAGATACGCTGAAGAGCCCGTGCCGCACAGTCGGCTTTCGGTTTGCCTACGTCCGCGAACTCGAACAGTGGCTGCCGAACAGGGTTCGAATGGCTCACGACCGAGTTATCCACCAGCGTGATGTGGCGGAAGCCCCATGACAGCAAGCTACGCGCCGTGTAGCAGCCGAGGGTACCAGCGCCGAGCACAAGACACTTGGTCTTGGCCATCATGTCCAGTTGAAGCGACGGCAGCTGACGCCACAGCATGAGCTTCAAGTTAAGGTCGACGGACTGCTCTGCGAGTCGCACGGGGTCCAAGATCGCACCGAGTTCCATGATGCGAGGCCCCATTTTGCCACGCGCGTTGGCTTCCCAGCCCACAGACTTGACGGCCGAGCGGTCCTTCAGATAGAAGCTGGGTCCCGTCTTCACTTCAAACACACGCGAGGCCTTCCACTCGAACTCTTCGACTTCACCAGATAACGAGGCGTGCGTAGATTGACGGACGTGTTCACGGAACGAGAGGACTTTGATGGATCCATGGCTACGCGAGAGCTTCTCGTCCGGAAGCGCCGCTAGCAGCGCCAGGTAATTACGCAGAGGCCATCCAGGATTCATCGCCAGCGCACACGGATCCATGAAGCCAAAGAGCAGCTCAGTGGCTTCGTCGCTGGCAGGTCGCGCACGCCAGGCGCTGAATTCGTACACGGAAACACCTTCATTCGCGGTCTTCTCGACGACGAAGAACGCTGGGAATACGCCCAGAGGCACGCTGCTGTTGTCTGGGTCCACGGGACGCAATGCCGTGAGCTGCTGTAGCGCAGAGCTCTGCTGAGCAAGAGAAAGCACTCTCGCGACACTCGTAGCTGACATTGCGAGCAACGGAACGTCCGGCAACATAAGCGCCGGGAAGCCGAACCAGTACAGGAACGAATGCTTCTTCAGATCCGCAAACGTGATCAGCACGAACGCGTTCAGCGCGTCCAGCGACGCGTCTCCACTGAGCGTTTTGTCCAAGAGCTCATCCGCCGCACGCTGCAGTAGCGTTTGCTTGTCCAGGCCCTTGAAATCCTGCGCACATCAGAGTAAATGAGCGTGTTTGATCATGGGTTGATGGATGATCCCTCGTGTTCGACTAACCTCCAGCGTGTTGGTGTTGTACAGCACACCCTGCGCCTTCCACTCGTATCGCGCTCTGTCCACTACGTGGTCTGCGTCTCCCTCAGCATTGAGGAACGCGCTGTCGTCCACTGCGAGTCGCGCAGGCACCGTCGCTGATCGCCCAGGACCGAAGAAGCCGACGACGCGCTGCGCCGTGTCGTTGAGCTGGAACTTGTCGAGCTTCAGCGCCGCCAGCTTCTGCCAGAAGGAGATGTCGGGCGCGCTCTGCCACGGCTGGAAGCGCAGAGGCTCGTAGGACGCCGCATGCTCCACAGACGACGAAGGCGCCGCCATGATCTGCCTGAGGAATCCCTCCCTCAAGCTGCTTCTTTCTCTTCTTCCGGGTGATTCACTTCAACCATCACTGTATCGGACATAACAGTATTTAAGAAACTCACTGTACATCATTGCATCGCGAAGATCGGCAAATTGGGTCACAGCGGGTTGCTTGCAGCAAGCCCACCTGCTGTGACCCACAGTTTCCAAGTTGCAGTCCAGCCTAACCTTGAACTTCCTTCGGATTGGTTTAAATTGGGATTTTGGCACTTCTAATTGGCTGTAAATGGAGCTCATCATCAGCTAGGTGAGTGCGTTGCCGCATTCTGCTTGCAAACAGCTCCAATTCTGCGTGGGACAAAAAGGGACTGGTGCTCCTCCGCCGGACTTCACCTTCATGTTCTCTGTGTCTGCGCATCACATCTGACACGCCAGTCTGGTCATTCGTGCATTTCTCGCCTTCATCCCCAGCGTGTCCGTCGACTGAGAAGAACTGCCCGCCATGGTCCAGGTCATCACCACCACCGCCGCCGTCGCCGTCGCGCTGCTCGCGTTTGCCAGCGGCGCCGACGCCAAGAAGGTCTGCAACCGCACGTTCAAGAACCGCGAGCACCTGCACCCGAGCGTGCACACGCTGCCGGCGCTCACGGCCGACCAGGTCATGGAGCTGGCCACGTACCCGAAGACGTTCGACTGGTGCGACCAGGGCTACTGCACGCCGTCGTGGAACCAGCACATCCCGCAGTACTGCGGCTCGTGCTTTGCCCACGGCGCGCTCTCGGCTGCGCAGGACCGCATCAAGATCCACCACAAGAAGATCGGATACGTCGGTCCGGACGTGCAGCTCGGCCGTCAGACCTTCCTCAACTGTGGTCCGGCCCACGGCCTCTCGGACGGCTGCGGCGGCGGTGAGCCGTCGGATGTGTTTGAGTTCATGCACCACTATGGTCTGCCGGACGAGACCTGCCAGCCGTACAACGCCACGGACCACACCAAGTTCCAGGCCACGAACGGCACGTGCCCGCCTGAAGCGTACTGCATGAAGTGAGTCTCTTCTTGCATTGTGAGGAGCTGCTGGTGATGGAGCGATTGATTGACTGACGATTGTATTGGTATTTTAGCTGCATCACGCTGCCTGGAACGGCCGAGCCATCGTGTTTCCCGGTGAAGAAGGTGGTGCGCTACCGCGCCAAGGAGTACGGTCGCGTGACGGGCGAGCACGCCATCATGAAGGAGCTGCTCAACGGCCCCGTGACGTGCGGCATCGCGTGTAACGACGACTTCACGTTCAACTACACGGCCGGCGTGTACGAGGACAAGACGGGCTTTGTGGACATTGACCACGACGTCGAGATCGTCGGCTGGGGTGAGGAGAACGGCGTCAAGTACTGGAACGTGCGCAACTCGTGGGGCACGTACTGGGGCATGAACGGCTTCTTCAAGATCATCCGCGGTGTGAACAACCTCGGTATCGAGGCGGACTGCCACTACGTCGTGCCAGACGCGTCGGACGAGGAGCTCGTGTTCACGGAGACGCCGATCTACGGTGGCTCGCACTTCGGCATCGTGCCGTTCAACAAGGAGAAGGCTCTGCTGCGTCCAGTCGCCACGACCGACGACGTCGTCTTCAGCAGCCTGCCGCTCGAGTCCGAGGAGCTTCCAGAGAAGGTGGAGAAGAAGGAAGAGAAGAAGGAGGAGAAGGAGGAGAAGGACGAGAAGAAGGACGAGAAGAAGGACGAGAAGAAGGACGAAGTGTTGGCTGCCACCACCACTGATGACGCTGCCGTCGTCCACGCGTCCACGCCGCTGCCTGCGACCCACCACATCCTCGGTATGTTCGTCGCGTTCACGACATTCGGTGGCGCCATCGGCTTCCTGGCCGCTCGCGTTGGTCGCGTCTCGCGCAGCGCTCGTTACGAGCCGATCAACTAAGCATAACGCTGCCATTGCCACGCTCATTTTGACCCATACTACAGTCTAGACTGTGTATCCATAGCGTAGATCTGTACAAACTGGCAATCGACCGTTGTGGTTTCTTGTATCTACTGTCTTTGCATGGCGTTTATACTTGGTATCCACACGACTGATCTACAGGTCCCTTTCACTTGCCGATGAGACAGCGAGCTCTCTTCTGTTGCCACTCAGTGCTTGCCGTTGAGCTCTTCGTCCGCGCTCGTTCCGTTGCCCAGCGCCTCGAGGTCTTCGTTCTCAAGCAAGTGTAAGTAGTTGGCCTGGATCATCGTGTTCTTGGTGAGCACCTTCTCCACGGCCTGGAGCTGGTCTTTCGACTCGAGCAGCTTCTGCGTGACCAGCTCGAAGCGGTGCTGGTCGAACTGCGCGTTTGTCTTGAGCTTGAACAGCTTCTTCTTGTAGAAGTAGTCGTAGATATTCTCGTACTCGTACTCCTGGTTCGTGATGCTCCACCACGAGTAGCCGACCACCGACATGCCAAAGCCCGTGAAGTACGTCACTGGTTCCATGATATCCCACGAGAAGTGGATGAACGACAGCCAGAAGTAGAGTCCGAATGTGCCGACCAGCGTCGTGGACAGCGCGTACGCGATACCGTTGGCGTGGCGCGTCGCAGTGTTGTGGAGCTCCTTCTCCAGATTCTTCAGCGCGATGTGTTCCGGCTCCAGCGACTGGATCTTCTTGAGAAGATTCTCTCGCTCCTGCGTGAAGAGCTGCGTCGACACTGGCGTGAGCCCCAGCGACTCCAAGTATCCATCGAGGATGTTTCGCGGCTGCAGGAAGATCGACTGAGGCAAGTGCTCGTCCGTGTCGGCCTTGCCAAAGTAGAAGACCACGCCGGCTTGGTGGAAGGCCTTGAGCACCTCAGGCGCCTGCTTCTTCGTAATGCCTCGCTCGCGACACATTTGAACGAATTCCTATTGATACCCAGCAGGTTGGTCAGCCACAATGACCACAATGGCCGCAAGAAGAGAGAGTAGCTTACAGAGAACGAGATCTTCCACTTCTTGGAGGTCTCGAGGCTGTGGCGCAGCGAAATGACGGCCGACTTCTGCGCGACCGAGCGCACGTCGAGCTCTCCGTCGTCCAACAGACTGGCATACGCATTGCCTACAGTAGCATACAGCAGTAAGCACACAGTTCTCAGCATTACGGATTGTGAGGGGACGAACCGGTGAAGACAGGGGCGGTCACGGGCAGCGTGCGGTCGTTGATGACCAGCTCGAAGTCGTCCTTGAGGATCTGTTGGAGCGTGTCCTCTGGCTTGAAGGATCTGCCGCGCTTGGAGCGCACGTCCACTTTCTGCACGGTCGTGTCCTCGGCCGCGATCTGCGCAATGATTTCGGCGACCGTCGTCTCTGTGGATTAAAAGATCGCAGCGTCCCGTGAGTGCAACTGGTAAGAGAGATCTCTTTCCGACCAAACCTTCCGACCTGGGGGGATGCTGAAGACGCGCTCCTCGTCGAATCCACTGAGGGGCAGTGGGACAGACAGCGTACACGTGCCGTCGACGTACTTCATCTCCAACGCGCGAGGGGCTGCAAGAGATCGGATAGCATAACGCGTGTCAATAGACTGAAAGGTATTCAGTACCATCACTAGACATGAGGAGCTCACCACGTGGATACAGCAGCGCCGCCGTGTGGGAGATGCTGCGCGTGAGCTGCGCATGTACAGGCGCGATGCGCGCAGCGGCGACGACTCGTAGCATGTTCATATTGGCTTGGATCTAACGCCCCCACACTTCAGAGTCAGCGTGAGAGGAACGGGTCGGAGCTGCTCGTCGATCGCCAGGATACTGATTTATCCGGCTCCCATAGTCCACTAATCGTGTGGGTACAGTACGTATCTGATCCTACTCAGATTCCACCCGTCTGAGCTTGACTCTGAGAAGTGGAGGAAAGTAATGCCTGTTGGGTCGCTGAGAACAAGAGCAGTATGGCGGCTGTAGGGGCGGTCGTGGACGCCGTGTTCGGGTCGTATGATCTCAAGATCGCGAAGCAATGGCGCGATGAGGACCTGCAGCACCGCGAGCAAGAGAAGCAGTGGCGCGAAGACGCCATCATGCGCGAGATCGCGTGGCGCAACGCCGATCTCGAGCGCGAGCGCCGTGTATTCAAGCTCGAGAATGAGAAGCGCATCATCGACGCGCGACACAAGCAACTGTCGGCAGTGTCCCAATTGTCGGCACTGCTCGCAGGCTTCTCCATGGTCTCAATCGTGGAGATCGGCTTGCCTGAAAACCTGAATGAGAGGCTGATAGTGGCCTACGGTGTCGTGTGCTGTCTAGTGGTGAGTCTACAACTTGTTTCGAATTGGCGTCATGGTTAAAGATTCTGACGTTATGGTGACCAGTTCATATTTCTGTTGTTGTGCATGCTCATGTGTACGCTGCTGCTGCTGGCGGTGACGCGCTTCGTGACACATACACTGGAGCACGAAGTCCGCGAGCTCACGCTCGTGGAGCTCGACCTCGTGTCGCCTTTCTACGCGTGGTGGCTGCGCAAATGTGAGAGCGAGTGGCTGCTTGCATACCGTTTCTTCCGCCTGGGCGTGTCCATATTCCTGGTCGAAGTGGCACTCATTGGCTGGGTGCAGTTCGGCCAGTCCATCGTCGCCGCTACTTCCATGAGCGTGCTCTGCGCCATTGGGCTGCTCTACTACCAGCTCAGCATCGCCAGTCGTTGGCGATATCTTGTCAACTTCCCCGATCCGAGCGGCGGCGCGACGTCCGCCTCTATGACTCAGCAGGACGATCCACAGTAATAGACGCGCCACACCAACTCATGTCGTTGCTCTTCTTTTGTGTCGCTCTCTTTTCGTGTGGCTCGCCAGGCAGCGCATGTAGCAGCGCACCGGCAGGTGGCATTTTCTTGTGTTGCCACAGGAATTTGCGCATTCATGATTCTGACGGCGGCACACTGGAACGGGTCCCTCTCATACATCATAATATCGAGTACATTCGCTTTCAGGAATACGCTTTTGTACAGGTTTGAGCAGCTGTAAATGCAAAAATCATAGTCTACATGTTGAAGAGGTATGCGTTGTCAGAGTTGAGGGTGGGTTTTGCCCGTGTCGGCTCACAGCGCATCCCTCCGTCACACGGCGCAAGTCTGAAGTGGAGTGAGCTGCTCGTCGCACGCGGCCGCTTCAGTTCGCGTCGCCAACACCCGACAGCCAGCGAGCGACCGGACGCCGCATTCTCCAAGCACCCGCGCCCCTCACAGGAGCCTCTCTACACGCACACGCACGCAGCACACCACCACCACAGTCAACCATGAGCCAAGACAACAAGTTCGTTGTGCACAAGTTCGGCGGCACGTCCGTCGGCAACGCCGAGTGCTTCGGCAAGGTCGCCGACATCGTCGCGTCCGTCGCGTCGCCACGTATCGCCGTCGTGGTCTCCGCCATCGGCGGCAAGCCCAAGGTCACGGACCTGCTCATCAGCCTGCTGTCGCTGGCCAAGGAGCGCAAGGCGGACGAGTGCGAGGAGATCCTGGAGATCATCCGCCAGAAGCACCGCACGGTCATCTCGGCTCTTCTGCCTGCAGAGGTTGGCAAGCCGATCGAAGACGCGATTGAAGCCGACTTGAAGCGGCTCTCGGAGCTGCTGCGCGCCATCTCCATCATGCGCTCGTACACGGACGGCGTGGTCGAGTTCATCTCGGGCCACGGCGAGATCTGGTCGGCGCAGGTCCTGGCCGCTGTGCTCACGCTTCGCGCAGCGCGCGACGGCCACAGCCACAAGTTCCGCTTTGTGGATGCGCGCGACTTCCTCATCGTGCATGAGGACGAGGACCATGGTCCGGTTGTCCAGTATGAGCTCACCACGCGCAAGATCGAGAAGATCCTGAAGGAGAAGGGCGAGAGCGAGCCAGAACACACGCACTTGGTGATCACGGGCTTCATCTGCAGCACGACGGAGGGCGTGATGACGACGCTCAAGCGTGACGGTAGCGATTTCACGGCGTCGATCTGTGGCCGCGTGCTGGGCGCCTCGAGCATCACGATCTGGACGGACGTAAGCGGTGTACTAAGCTCCGATCCGAGAAGAGTCCCCGAATCCAAGATCCTATCGGAGGTCTCGTACGAGGAGGCCATGGAGCTGGCGTACTTCGGAGCCAAGGTGATCCACCCCAAGACCATGACGCCGGCGATTCTGGAGGCGATCCCGATCTACATCCGCAACACGTTCGAGCCGAGCCACCCGGGCACCAAGATCCACAGCCGCAAGCGTGTGGAGCTCAAGCGCACGGCCTCGAACGGCGCACCGACGGCCAAGAACATCGTCAGCGGCTTCTCGACCGTCGACAACTTGGCGCTGTTCAACATCGAAGGCAGTGGGATGGTGGGCGTGCACGGCACGTCGTCACGTCTGTTCAGTGCGCTGGACCGCATCAAGGTCAACATCGTGCTCATCGCGCAGGCCAGTTCCGAACACTCGATCTGTTTCGCTGTGCCGATGAGCCGTGCCGATGATGTAAAGGCCGCGGTGGACGAGACGTTCTTCAAGGAGATCCACCACGGTCTCATCGAGAAGACGGACTTCATGGCGCCGATCAGTATCATCGCCGCGGTGGGTGACAACATGAGCCAGACGCCAGGGGTCTGTAGCCGCTTCTTCGGTGCGCTGGGCCGCGCCAAGATCAACGTGATGGCCATCTCGCAGGGCTCGTCCGAGCGAAACATCTCGGCGGTCGTCCGCTACGAGGACTCGGCCGCGGCGCTGCGTGCTGTGCACTCGGCGTTCTTCCTGTCGGACCAGACGATCTCGATTGGTATCGTCGGTCTGGACCTGGTCGACGGCGAGGTCACGGGCGTCGGCCGCGAGCTGCTCGACCAGTACAACCAGCAGTGTGAGTTCCTCAAGCAGCGCTTCAACGTGGACATCCGCATCCGTGCGATCGCGTCGCATGCACACCCATCCCAGATGCTGCTGGACCACAACGGTGGTATCTGGTCCGAAAGCCTCGCCGACCGAGCCAGTGAGTTTGAGGACTTCGACCACGACCGCTTCCTGCGCCACGTCTGTGCCGACCACTTGCCCCACTGGCTCATCGTCGACGTGTCCAACTGCGCCAACCACGTGCGTGATCTGTACCCGGCATGGCTCAATCGCAACGTGCATCTCATCACGGCGAATCTCAACGTCGCGAGCTCGTCGGCGTCGCTGCATCGCCAGCTGCGCAGCAAGCTCTTCGAGCGCGAGCTCACGTTCGACACGGAGGCGTGTCTGTCCATGGGTGTTCCGATCTTCAACACGCTGCAGAACTTTGTCCAGACGGGCGACCAGATCCAGCACGTCGAGTTCTCGGGCAGCAAGATGCTCAACTCGATCCTGCAGCAGGCGTCGGCCGGTGAATCGCTGCCGAGTGTGCTGCAGCAGCACGTGGACGAGTACCGCAAGACGCTGAGCGTGCAGGACATCCTCGACGATCTGTCTGGCGCTCGTAGCGCGCAGAAGGCTGTGCTGCTAGCCCGTGAACTCGGTTTCCCGACGGAAGTCAAGGACGTCGACGTCTCGTCGTGCTGGAAGGTGACGCAGGAAGATGGCGACGTCGCGACGTGGGACTACGAGCGTCTGGTGGCGTTCCTGGTATCCAAGAGCGGTCCGTTGGAGGCGCAGATCGCCGCGACAGCCTCGTCATCGGCGACGCTGCGAGTGTTGGCGCATGTGGACGCGCAGAGCGGCGCTCTTCGCGTGGCCGTGGAGGCGCTGGAACCGGCGCACGCGCTGGCGTCGCTGCAGCCTCTGCAGGGCGGCTTCGCGTTCCACACTGCGCGCCACGCACGCCACCCAGTCGTGGTCACGGGCCCGATCGCCAGCCCCGCCATCGCGGCCGGCACGCTCTTCGGCAGCATCCTCAACCTCGCGCGGAATTGCGGTGCGCGTGAAGCCGAGCCAAAGGGCAAGCCCCTCTAAACGAACAGCTAATCAAACCAATCTACTGAGATAATATAAATGGACCGGGCTGTATGTGGTCCACATTATTTCGGGTAGATTCGAATCCTGTTGTTGGCTGACGCCCCGTATCCATATCCGGGTCTGGGTTTGTGTGCGTGGCGTGCTTCAATTTGGGTTTGGGTTGCTGGGTCGATTTTCAGCTTGAAGAGTCGCTTGCCCGTCAAGAATGATGGGCATCGACTGCGAAGAAAAGAACAATCGAACCGAACGGGTCTCGACACGGCGCGTGGGCTGCGGGCACTCGCCATCGCGGGCCGCCCGCGCGTCATGACGGCTGCCACCGCACTCACGCGTGCGCTGTGTATGGTAGCAGGCGCGTGCCTGTGTGTGTCTCTGTGTGTGTGAGTGGGCCTGTGGTGGTGGATATGGGTTTGTGGGTCTAGTCTCCCAACGTTGAAGAAGCAAGAGAAGCAAACTCGGTCGTTGTCAGTCGGTTGTCAGTCAAGTGAAGCCATGTTCCTTCCCTTTCCGAGGCTGTTCTTAACCTCCATACATAGTCCCCCTTCAATGGCTTTTCGCAGAAGTCACTCGCACTTGGAACGGAGGAGGAGACCCCATCCCATCATCATCACCACCACCACTCTATGAACATGACGAAGAAGGCCGCGTCGTCCATCGCCGCCACGGGCACGCGCTCTAAGCGCAAGGCGCCAGCGCAGCCGCTGCAGACGACGGCGACCAAGGCGGCCAAGCAGGCGGCCGGCAGCGCCATTTCCCCCGCGCAGAAGAAGCGCCGCGCGACGACGCCACGCAAGCATCTCAACGCCGTGCCGTTCCCACTGTTCACCAACAGCAACAAGGAGGTGATCAACTTGTACGACGATGATGACGACGACGAGGACGATGAGGAGGAGCAGGAGACCAAGCACGACGACGGCGACGGCTTCCGTCTGGGCGGCGCCGGGCTGTTCTTCGACGACGCCTCGGACGACTTTGAGCTATTGGCCCAGGCCAAGCCCGACGTGCACCTTCCCAGCGAACTCCACGGCCACGTACGCGTCATCATGGTCGGCCGAGACGAGTACGACGCCATGCTCACGCGGGTACGTGCATTTGTTTGCCTGTGGTTTTGCATGTGCACTTTCTCACCCAGTTGGGTGTATATGTATGCTTCTACAACAGACCTGCGTACACCAGAACCAGAACGAGTTCATGCTGCTGCAGGCGCTTCAGTCGGACGCGTTTGAGTTCTACGTGTGGTCGCGCTCGGGACTAGTGGGTTCGGAGGGCGAGACGCAGTTGCAGGGTCCGTACCCGACGGCCGGAGAGGCCATTCAAGTGTTCCAGTCCATCTTCTTAGACAAGACGCGCGTCGACTGGGACCAGCGCGAGTCGTTACATTTCGGAGAGGGCGGGTGAGTGGCATTTGGTCGTTTTCACTGGTGTTTATGGGCGAATTGACTCATTTTTGATGGTATCTTGCAGGTTTACGTGGATACAGACCTTCCAGACCGAGGCAAAGGACGAAGATGCTGCCGCAGCAGAGACGCTGTCTGCGTGGAAGCGCCGCTCGTCCAAGAAAAACCGCGCGCGCACGTCACGAAAGACCAAGCCCAAGCCACTGATGGAGATCGTCGTCGACAAGTCGGCCTTTCCCCAGGGCACTTCGCCACCGCCCTCTCGGCTCGACGAAGAGGTCCAGATGTTTTTGACCATGATCACCGACGCCGCGAGCGCCTTCAACGATCCACGATTCTACTCCAACCAGCCTGTGAAGAAGTCCAAGGCACTGACTGCTGCGGCCGCGGACGTGAACACCGTTTGCGTGTCCATTCCCCTGGGGAAACCGTCGAGAAAGACCATCGAGCGAGGCCTGGAGGCGCTTCACAACATCCACGACGCGCTGCAGGTCAAGGCCGACCGCACGGCGCTCACGCATCTCAGCAGTCGCTTCTACTCGGTCGTGCCCCACACGCAGCTCCTGGTGATCGACTCGATAGTGCGTCTGACTGAGAAAGTGGAGATGCTCGTGGCGCTGACTGTTCACAGCGGCTACGACGACTTAATCCGCACGGAGCTCACGCGTCGCTACTTCCGTCTGAACCAGCTCGACGTTAGCTATCATGATCTCGACTGCCGCCTGATCCCGCTGCTGCCGACGTCGCGTGAGTTTGGACTCGTGCAGTCGTACATTTTCAATTCGTTCTGCTGCATGGGCAACGACTATGCCGCCGATGGCAAGCTCGTGACGGTGTTCCGTGTGGAGAAACTGTCGGACGCTGAGCGCTTCAAGCCGTTCCGCAGTGCGATGAACCGCCGCGTGCTGTGGCACGGCAGCCGCATGAGCAACTGGCCGGGCATCCTCAAGCACGGACTTCTCATCACGCCCGCAGGCGTCCCTCTCAACGGCAGTTCGCTCGGTGCGGGGCTTTATTTCACGGACAAGATCTCCAAGGCCATGGCCTACAGCCACGCGAGCCACGACCACCAGGTCTTCCTGCTGAGCGAAGTCGCGCTGGGCCAGTGCAAGCCGTCGCTGAACTCTGCGAGCATTCGCAACGTCAAGTCGGCGTCAGCTACAGCTCACCACAGTTGCCACGGCATGGGACGATGCGTTCCCGATAGCGCAGGCGACTTCACTGACGCGTTTGGAGCCGTTTGGCCGCTCGGAAAGGCCACGCAGACGAAGGATGTGCGGGCTACGCACGGCCACAACGAGTTTGTGGTTTACAACACGGCCCAGGCGAGAATGCGGTACATCGTGGTCACGCGACCACTTTACTGATGGCATTGAGAGCCACTCAGCCACGAGCGTTGAATACATCCATCCCCCAGTAGTATAGCCGTAAAGTGTTGTTTCATGTTGTTTCTGTCCTTCTCTTCCACTGATCTAAACGAATAAACAGTTTTTTCACTAGTGCAGACTGTGTGGTGGTGTCTTGTATCTACTGGCGCTTCTTCTCACGCTGCGTGATGGCGTTGAGGCGCTCGAGCAACGGCGGGTGGCTGTAGTGGTAGGCGCTGTAGAGCGGGTCCGGGTTCATGTTGGAGAGGTTCTCGATCGCGAGCTTGGTGAGGCCGGACTGGAGAGCAGGCGCGTGGCCGAGGTCCACAGCGAAGGCGTCGGCCTGGAACTCGTTCTTGCGCGTGTTGAGAGTCACGAGGAACGACAGCAAGTGGTCCACTGGCGCCCACACAGTCGAGGAAAACAGCATGAAGCCGACGATCACAGGCAGCTCCTTCGCGTCCTGAGTAGCGAAGCCGAAGCTGGCGAAGAGCTGGGCGTCGTGCATGCAGCGACCGAAGACGTAGAATAGCGAGAACGTGTAGAGCTGCTGGATGATGAAGCCCTGCGCCGTGTGCCAGAGCTTCCAGTGGCCCAGCTCATGGCCCAGCACGGCCACGATCTCGTCGTTGGTGGCCTGTTCGAGTAGCGTGTCGAAAAGCACGATGCGCTTGCTCTTGAAGAAGCCGAAGAAGTACGCGTTACTGTGGCTCGAGCGCTTGGAGCCGTCGCAGACAAAGAGCTTGGTCAGTGGGAAGTTGAGCGAGCTGGCGAGCGCTTCGATACGCGTGCGCAGTTCACCTTCCTCCAACGGAGTGAACTTGTTGAAGAGCGGCATGATGAGCACGGGGTAGATTGTAAGCATGACGAGCGAGAACGCGAGCAGGAAGCCCCACACGTACAGGTAGAAGAGTTCTCCGCCCCAGCGAACCACGTAGATCAGCGCCGCGACGACTGGGTAGCCGATGACCACGAACAGCCCCAAGCCCTTGAGCTTGTCCATGAAGAACAGCGACAGCGTCTGCTTGTTGAAGCCGTGACGCGCCTCCACCACGAACGTCGAGTAGAGAGAGAACGGTAGTCCCACGAGCGTCTCGCGGATCGTCGTGAGCGTGAGCAGCATGAGCGTGCGGTAGATCTCGTGGTGCGCGTCGACGCCCAGCCACTCGAGCGCGCGACCGCTGATCGTCCACATGAACGGTAAGTACCCGAGCAGCAGGAACGCCGTGCCCTCCAACTGGTTGTACGCGCCAGAGAGGGAGCCGAAGGAGCTCTTGTC
The DNA here is from genome assembly GCA_023337545.1 of Pythium coloratum. Lineage (NCBI taxonomy): Eukaryota > Oomycota > Peronosporomycetes > Pythiales > Pythiaceae > Pythium > Pythium coloratum. The sequence continues at coordinate 37,555 of JAADXE010000162.1, forward strand.
CAGGCCGTAGGCGCGGCTCTTGTCGAACTTGGACAGCGTCGCCGACAGCAGCGTCGTCTTGCCCACCACATCCTCGGCCTTCTTAGTCGCCCTGTCGTTGGGCTCCTGTTCTTCCGCCTGGTCGTCCTGGACGTTGCTATCATCGTCCATCTTTGGCTTCTTCACAGCGTAGTCGCCCAGTCCAGCGATGGCTTCTGCCAGTCGCGTCGGGAAATGCGTCTCCTTGAGCTTCTGGTGTTGGCGCAAGTCCAAGTACGTCTCGAACGCGTACACCGCCATGCTGAAGACCAGCGCCGCTAGAAAGTACGGGAACGCACTCGTAGAGTAGGAGGACGCGTCGGTCCATCCGTCCTCGCGGTACATAGGCGCCGCCCACCACGCAGGCGGCGTCACCACACTCGACGTTGCATTCGCCATGTCGATTGATCCTTCCACACGTGTGAGCTTCTGGCAACTTGTGTTGATCTGCAAGGAAATCCGTCACACATGTAGATCGATCCACATAGGGTCCCACAATATCTTCTGGTACGCTAGAGAGCGTGGGTACAAATTTGATTATGTGGTCCACATACCCACACCTCTTCCAAGAAAGAACCTGAAAATGACCAGGTCATTCAGAAATCATCTTCCGGCAAGTTCGAGCATTATGGCGCCGGTTGCGTGGACGGCGCTGCCGCTACTCGCCGCGTCTGCTGGTGATGCATCGCCTCTCCATGTACCTGATGAGACGCGCTCGTATCTGCAGTCTCTGCGCGCGCCAAGCGTCCACGTGCTGGGCGTCACTGGACCGCCCAACACGAGCAAGCGCCTGCTTCTGAAAACGATGCTGCACGCTGACGCGGAGGCGGCTGCCTTCAGTAAAGCTGCAAATGACGAGCGCGTGCTGCTGTGGCTGTGGCATTCGTCGGTGCAGTCGGATGACCGCGTGCGGCTCGTGATCTCAGTGAATCCGGAGCAAAATGGCGACGGAAAGGCGGACAGGCGCCGCACAACCACCGCGCTGCTGCTGCTTCTCAGCTCGGCGCTGCTGTACAACGACGACGGTGAGATCGGCGCGCAGGCACTGGAGCGACTGGCGTGGCTACGTGACGTGTCGGCGTCGCTGCGCATCAAGCCGAACCAGGACGACGACGGCGTGGCGGCGGATTTCCACCATCACGCGCCGCTGTTCGTGTGGGTGCAGCGCAACAGCAAGATCAAGTGGCTCACGGACAGTGCGACGGGCGACAAGATCAGCGCGACGCAATATCTGGAGCAGTGTCTGCAGGAAGAAGGCGGCTTCAGCGACGCCGTGGCCGAGCGCAACGCCCAGCGCATGTATCTGCAGTCGCTGTTCAAACAGCGTGAGTGTGTGGCGCTGAGCCGTGCAGTTGAAGGCGCTGCTGATAATACGGACGAAGCCCTGGCACTTCCTCGCGAGTCGCTGCGCTCGCAGTTCGTGGACGCTGTGGACAAGCAGTTGGTGGACGCGTTCCTGTCGCCTCGGACGGGCGGACGCCAGTTGCCAGCGAAGAAGCTGCTGGGTCGAGAGCTGCGAGCCGACCAGTTCATCCACGTGTTGGACGCCTATGTGACGGCGCTGAATGCCAATGGACTGCCTGCGATGCAAGTCGCAGCGAACGCTCTGGTGCAGAAGGCCGTAGAAGCCGCTCTTGCTGCTGCGCGGACCGAGTACGAAGACGCTGTGAAGGAGACCGCGACGCTCGAAGATCCAACGTCCAAGCCCGTCGACCCAAGAGACATCAGCGTGGCCCACTGGCGTGGACTACAGCGTGCGATGATTGGGCTGCAGGCGCTCCAGGTAGAGCTGCCGGAACACACCAAGAAGACGCTGTACGCTGACGGTCTCACCTCGCTGCGTGCGGAGTTCAGTCAGCGCCTAAACGAACTTCTGGAGGCAAACAACGCCAACTCCAAGGCGCTGTGCGAGAAGTTGTTGGCGGAGATCCTACCAGCCAATCTGGAACAGATCGCGTTGCAGTTGGAAGCCAAGACCCGCGATTCGTTCTCCGACGGACTCGTGGGTCTGCTCACTCAGTACAAGTCGGATCTGCGAGACGCCGTGGACAAGTACAAGAAGGAAGCTGCTGGACCAGCAGTGTATCAGTCGCTCGTGGAGGCTCTTCAAGCCGCTGTCTTCGAATCCATCAAGTCATATGGAGCCAGTGTGTTGCGTCAGTACCAACAACACATGCGCTCTCTGCAGGAGCAGCGCTCGGAAGTGGAGCAGGAGTTGGAGCTCGCGAAGACCCAGGACACGAACACGGCGTTCTCCGCCGACGACCACAAGCGCCTGTACGAAGATCAGCTGGAACAGTCGACGCAGCAGCTCACGGAAGTGCGGCGCGTACTTCTGGGTGAGCTCAACGGCAAGAAGAGCGAGCTCGACCGACTCGTAAGCGACATGAGCACGATGGACGCCAAGCACGAAGTGCACGTCAAGAGCATGGAGAGCGATCTTGCGTGGGTGCGAATCCGCACGGAAGAACTGGAGAAAGCTGCTCTTGCTGAGCGTCACCGCCTCGAACAAGACGTGACGGGCGCGACGGACGAGATGATCGTGAAGGAGCGCACGTTCCACCAAGAGGAGCGATCGTTGCTAGCTCAACAGAAGGATCTGCTTGCGCGAGTCATTGAGTTGGAGCGTGAGCTCGTCCAGAAGAAGACTAAGCACGTGCAGCAGACGTTCGTGATCGAGAGCGAGCTGGCCAAGCGCGTGGACGAACTCAAGCAGGAGCAGGCCGAGTTCGCGCGACAGCTCAAGTCCCAGGCCAAGACGGACACGGGCGTGCTCAAGCTCGCGTATCAGAAGAAGAAGGCGGTCGTGAAGAGCGAGATCGACCGCGTGGCGAGAGACATCCAGGAGTACGAGGCCAAGCTCAAGGTGTTCGAGACGATGAAGTCGCCACGTGCAACTGGAGCGTTAAGTCCCAGTGCTGCTGCTGCGCCTGAGCCTGCCGCGAACGCCACAGTGGTGTCTGCGCTGCGTACGAGCAGTCGCGAGTTCCTATTCAAGTCACCGGACGTGCTCTCACCCCCAGGCGCTGGCACGGCGACGCGTATGAAGCGCAGCGACACGGACATGTGCAAGACCCAGTGAGTTTCCTTTTCAGTTTCCTTGATGTGAGACCTTCGTTATATCAGTACGCAAGTTCAACCTATCGTGCCTCTTCACATGCCTCGCATTTGGATCTGTGTCTTTGAATATGGAGTCGGCTGACGCGTCTTCGAGCCTCGCGTGCGTTGTGCTGACGACCATAGGCCGAGTGCTGCTGCAGTGCGAGCGAGACACGACGCTGCCCTTCCACTACAAGCGGCTCGCGCTGCTGCTGGCGAGTTGCCTGCAGTTCGCGACGAGCAGCCAGGAGTACGTAAGACTCGACCTGCAGGGCGGCTACAGCGTCGTGCTGTCAGTGGATGCACCTGCCAGCATCGCGTGCGCTGTGATCGTTAAGAATCCCAATGGAACGGAGCTGGCGCGGCTACAGAGCCTTGTTGTGCTGAGGGAGTTCACTCGCGTGTTCAAGACGCGCGTGGACGAACTCGTGGAGGCAAATCGCGTTGCAGCGGCTGAAATGGCGGAGGCGTACACACTCACAAGCGCACTAGGTGGTGGAAGTGGAGGTGGAGATGACGGAGCGGGCAGATACGAAGACGAAGACGGCACGCTCGAGGAGTTCCTGCCGTTTCACCACGAGTTTGTGGCACGAATTCTCGAAACTGGGGCGGATAACCACAGAGATCTCCAAGCCCAAACCAACAAATCGGAGGACGTGAATGTGCTTCAGACCTTCATAGTGAATGGAGAAACCGCTAGTGTGTTGAGCTCCAGTCCAGCGATCTCTCCGTCAGCTGAGCTCAGTTCGCACACGTCACAGGAGCTGCTGCGTCGAGCTACACGCGCATTGCAACTCGCTTTTCCCGTGCTGTCTCAGACCAGTTTACTGCAGCGTGGCTTGGCCACTCGAAGTGAAGGAGCTCTCACTCCACTCACGAGCAGCAACCGTCCCAGCTCCACGACGTTGGTCCTCCATCTGAAGACCCAACAGACAGATCGGCCGTTTTACTACGTGGCGATTCGCATGCTCCACGTACGTACGCGTTGGTCTTCGCACACTGTGTGGATGCATCCTGACATATAACGTTTGCTTTTGTGTGATGTAGCTGGGTGTATTTGCATCTGTCATCCACTACTCCTTGTGCTCACCGTGTGATCGCTTCCGTGGGAAAGCCGGGGAGCTGCTAGCGGACGGCAACTTGCCTCGCGTGCTGATCTCCGACCCACGAGGAGCTGCGTTTCTCCGGCTTCTTCACGAAGCTGAGCATTCCGCAAGCTTCTCCCTCCACGTGGGCTCAGATGGCGTGTCGGAGACCATTGCAGAGCGTCTAGAGCGGCAACTACTACCCTGGAGAGTACGTTTTGAGACGGAATTGACTGAGGATTGATTTATGGACTGTCGAAATGACGTTTAGAGATGGTTTTACGGCCAATAGACGTGCTTAGCGGCGAGCGCAGCCATCGAGCGTGGCTAGGATCGCGTTCTTGCCGGTCTTACTGCGCACGATCAGGGACGACGCCTTTTTGCTGAACGAGTAGGTCTCCAACGTGTCAACGGAGCCCGTGTTGTTGCCAGTCATGTCCAAGGGCGAGATGGAGACGGTGGCGCCAGCGCAGTTGACCAGGTCGAACAAATCCAGCGAGACGGCAGCCTTCGCGGCCTTGGTCCACTCAGCAGAGATCGCCTTGTTGTCGAAGCACGAGTCCAAGTTCAAACACGTGTCGAGGTACGTGTCCACGGCGGCCTTCGTGCCGGCCTGGTTAGCCTTCGGGTAGAGCTTGAGCTTGATGCTTGAAGTGAGGGTTGGCGTCGGGGTCGGGGTCGCTGTCGGCGCGAGCGTCGTTGGCGCAGGCGTTGTGGGTGCTGGCGTTGTGGGTGCTGGCGTGGTAGGAGCTGGCGCCGTCGGTGCAGGCGTCGTCGGGGCAGACGTCATCGGTGCAGGCGTTGTGGGAGCCGGTGTCGTCGGCGCTGGCGTCGTTGGCTCTGGCGTCGTTGGCTCGGGTGTTGTTGGCTCTGGCCTCATTGGCAGCGTGGGTTCCTCGTCTGGTGTGGTGGTTGGATCCGCATAGGAAGCCGCAGGAGGTGTCGATTCACTGTCAGGCGTTGAACTCGTTTCACTTGGTGCTGGAGTCGTTTCTCCTGTCTCAACAGGAGCGGTGGTAGGAAGAGCGACGGCATCATCAGTTGACGCGTCCTCATCACCGCCGTTGACTTCATCGTCCCCGTCGACTGGTCAGTGGTAACTGGTGCCGTGGTCTCAGTCACCGCTGGCGCTGGCGTTTCCACGTCAACTGGCGTCTCAGTGTCGTCAGCGACATCATTGGCATCAGTGGCTGGCGTTGGGGACACTGATGCTGGCGTCGTCGTCGTAGGGTCCTCCAGAGGCTCGTCAGCTTCTTCGTTGGCACCAGCGTCAGCATCGCTGGTGCTTGGTGATGGTGTCGACGTTGACGGTGCCGTGGTCGTCTCGATGCCGTCGTCGTCACTACCTTCCACAGTACTGTCATCAGCTGAAGCTGGCGTGACATCCGCCGCTGTATCAGTCGTCGTCGCGGGCGCTGGGGTGGGTCCACTGGTGGTATCGCCCTCGTCAGCTACCTCGTCAGCGACCTCGTCAGCGACCTCATCAGCGACCTCGTCGACATCACCATTCTGTGGCGCCTCGGTCGTCGACGCAGGCGTTGGCTCTCCAGTTGAAGGTGCGACGGAGATTTCCTCATCGTCAGCTTCTGCATCGGAGCTGCTACTCGATGGAGGGGAAGCACTGGTGGTGGCCACTGGCGAAGGCGTGGTCGATGCACTTGCAGGTACTGCGTCCGTACTTGGTGGTACAATGTCGTCGGCGTCTTCAATATCAGCAAAGCCATCGTCACTCTCACTGGACGATGGGCTTCGTGCCGAAGACGATGACGGAGCAACAGAGACCGGGGTCTCCTGCGGCGAGGGGATCACTTCACCACCATTGTCATCGTCAACATCAGCTTCGTGGAGTGAGAGGCGTGAGAGTGGGAATCACGGTTGTTGGCGTCGGCGAGGGTGCGAGTGTCACCGATGAGCCCGCGTCGGCTTCACCCGCGGCAGCAGAGTCGTCGCCATCCGCGTGGCAGGAAGTCTTGGCCTTTCGCGCATCGACTGGCGCCGTGTGGAACGTCGCGAGCGCAAGCGCCGTCGCCACGAGTGACACGATCCGCACAAGTTTCATCCGGAAGCACAGTAAGTGAGTGTGTCTAGCTGCTTGGGCTAGTGGGCGTCTTCGTCAGCCACAGCGAAATGCACAATGGCGACTGGGGACTGGCGACTGCCACCATCTTTCTGTTCTTCTCGGTTCCCTGTGGTCCCCCCACTCCCCGTGCGTCGCCACGATCAGCTCCCGCGCATGGCTCCTCCTCGGTGGATGAAGCAAGCACCACAGGCTGAGCCTCAGCAGCTTCAATCAGTAGGCGAGTTGTGTCGCCATCGCGATGAGATCCTCGCAGTAGAAGGATGTGAGTCGCGTTCACCGCGAAAGCAGGTGGCGAGTGAGTTGTGTACCGCACTGTACCCAAACCGCGGCTTTGTGCATCCGCTTGGTCGCAGTAATGCACACGCGAAAGGCCCGTTGTCCGCGTTTGTGTCTCATCAAGTCAGAAGCGCACAAGTGACGAGCCAGCGTGACGTGGTGTGATGCGTCGAGAGCCAGTGCAGATGCCTGGCGCCAGAAGAGAAACTAAGGTTCGGGCGGAAGCGTTCGCAGTGACCATGAGCAGTAGGACGGTGTCCTTGCACACTGGACCACCGTAGGTCAACTCACTCTAATCAAAAAAAAAGCAGTGACCACGAGCGACTCGACGTAGCAGCGTTGTACTTCGAAGTATTATCTTCACATGCAATACTGTATTTACAATACAGCGTATGAACAGACACTACTGTACCAGGTTTTAAGCTTGTTGGGAGACTACTGTGACTGCTTAGGCGCTTCCGCTGGCGTCGTCCACAGCGCAGTCGTCCACTTGGCTCTGGATCACGTTCTTCCCACTCGTGCTTCGCACAATGAACGACGACAACAGGTTGTTGAACTTCAGCGTCGTCTTGCCCAGCGTCGTCATGTTCCCAGATCCACCA